>CABFOV010001776.1:10769-97516 GCA_902141375.1 Timema poppense | reverse complement strand
ATTATACATTCATTTGATACAAACCTATTTAAGCTATGTGAAGAGAGCTTTTAAGTATAATTTCAAAAACTCTAGATCTTTTGGTGTGAGCCTCTCAGTAGGTAGATGTGTGTCTGTCCTAAGGGGACACTCCAACACGACGTGTCTTGTGAGAGACCCGAATGACAGTGACCACGGATCGTGAATGACAAGGCTATACACGATAACTCTCCGCGGGGTGAAAAAAAACCAGGCAGTGGGCAGATAGCAACGAGTGACAAACCTTAGCACACGAAGAAAATAAAAAGGTGTATAAAAAGGTAGAATGGTATATACAAAAGGATTAAAGGAGATGGGGGGGAAATGAGTTTATAAAGAGGAACTTAAGAAGATGTGTAGGCATGGCGTTTTCCTACCGTGATCGATTCGCTAAGCCTACTCCATTTGAAGGTCTTGTGTTCACATTTAGGATGTTGATCTTCAAGGGGAACTTTGACCTGTAGGCGTATGAACGGTTCACACAAATATAGAGGTTGTGGGGGCGGAGAGAATGCCGAATGTGGAAAATATCAAGGATTCAAGGAAAAGTAAACGGGAGAGAAAATAAATCGGGAAGGGCATGGATGAAGGCTAGTGAATAAAGGACAGAGTATAAGATAAACGTAGAGTGGTAGAAAAACACGACATCGGAGTTTTGGAAGAGAACCGAAGTTATTTTGATAAATAAATTTCCTAACGAAACAGTATTTGAAGTAGTGATTTATATACAGAAAAATAGAACAACATAGATTATAAGAGATCAAAAAAGTTAGGCATCTAATATGGGAACTGTATCAAATAAGAGAAGAATACGTAGATAAACAAACAAAAAGATGAATTATTTTAGAGTTTTAGCTTTGTAGTCGGTTAAACTAAGGATTTTTAAAATAGTACGTTTAATAAAAATATTATTAAAGGTTTAATATAAGGGGGTAGAAATTAAGATGGTAGTAGTCGCAATATAAGCTTGGAAGAATGATGGTAAAACCACGATGGAAATTAAACATTGAAATCAAAACTAGTGCACCTGGTCAGGAAATATTGTTTGGTGAATCATGAGTTAAACATTGAAATCTAAACTAGTACATCTGGTCAGGAAATTCTGTTTAGTAAATCATGAAATAAACATTGAAATCAAATGTATAGCAGTAACAGTTTTCAGAAAATAAAAACCATTATTTGTTGTGCCAAAACGAAAATTAAATTTAAGTGGGTTTACTAACGCTATTTGTAAATAATTTTTTTTTGCATTAAAAATTAATTAAATCCATGTGCTAATATATTTCAAACAATTAATTTCAAATACACCGGTAAGCAAATACATCTTATTAGTGACACAAAATACCCTATAGTGGAGTATTGATGATATTATATAGTTGGATGTACTGAGATAATTTTAAAATAGATAGTCGGTGTTTTTAGAGTTAACACGAATTTCAATTTCAACTGTAATGATTAAAAACAATAGATGTTCATAGATTTCTTTACCTCTAAGGGATTTAATCCCAAAATAAGTTATACATTTAGAATTTGTGGTGATCAGTGGTTTCAAAATTAAAGGTGAACATCTAAAAATAAACGTAATAGACTAATTATGCGACACATGGGATAATTATCTGTAGAAAAAACACATTACATCAGAAACTTTTCGCTGACACTAAACTGAACGTCATGTTGAATGCAGACAAAAAAGAAAGTAACTTTCAAATGATCGTCTTTCCCGATACTATCGATGGTATTTAAATATTTCCAGTTGAAATCACCACGAAAAGTCAGATTCAACCAGTTAGATGAGAAGAAAAGAGAAAGGTTAGTAAAGAGAGAGCTATAGATGAGTTGGTGCTTCACAAATCACGATTTCTTGCAAAGGTATCGATTTTAACGAGGTCTATTGTATAGAAAATATCGATACTTGGATGTGAGGGTTGTGCTGCATTAACAAGAGTATTTCTTGCACCTTAGTGCTTCTATTCTTTCTTTTTTTTATTGTCCCTAGCCCCCCTTCCCACCTTCGAAAATAACATGAATAGGTGAGGACTTCAGCGAAGAAATGAAGGATGGAAAAATAAAATAAAAAAATAAAAAGAGAACGAAACTTTTTGATAGAAAACCTTCGACTTTTTTTTACCAATTTATCTTTTTTAAGTCCTTTTCTTTCTTGTTCTTTCCCTTCGGGAGAGCTGACTCCAAACAAGAGATAGAAAAGCTGAAATTCTTACAAAAATAAAAAGTAGTGGAAGATTGAGATCAATGGATTTGAACGAAGGCTCACCCAGAGGCGTTACATTTAGTTGTACGATATCAATACTTATACACAATACTCAATATATTGGTAGGAATATATATATATATATATAGCCCACCACCTGATCTAGAATAAAATCACAAGGGGAACTCTATTCGTCAAAACGCTCACGATAGGGCCTATACGTTCAACACTTTGGTTATTAACTATCTAAGAGGTTATGGATTATAGTAATTACTTAGAATAAATTTATACCTATTAGCGTGGAAATATAACTAATTAGAAAACCGAAGTGAAAATCACCAGCCAAACTTATGTAAATGGTGATTAAAGGAAATTAGAGCTTACAGGTATCATATAATGTAAATCATGTCCAACATTTATAAATTAATTATAAAATATCACTGAACTTTTTTTTAAATCATGACTAAATGAGTATTTGAAGGACTGTAAATAATTGATATCAAATACAACAAATATTTCCCGTATCGGAATGATGTAGTAAAAATTAATAACCTATTTATGATACTGGAATATTGTATTGTCTTGTCATGGAGCTAGTAATAAACTGCTATAGCCTAGGATCTAGGAACAAATCTTGGATTTTATTTAGATGGTTAGTTTGTAAAATTGTCAGCTACCTCTTCAAACATTAAAATAAATTATATTTTATTAAGGGCAGTGTTTTTATAAAAGTATATTTTATTCCATCCATCCCTTATCTCTCTATTATTAAATCTTATAAAACCATTATTTTATTTTACAATAAAAACGTTTCAAATATTATTTGACAGCCAGTTTTTGTCTTTGAGAGTAGTAATGGAGTCTCAATATGTATAGAGTTCAAACTCTGATTTTAAACAAGATGCCATCCAAATTGATTGAGTAGGAGATGTATAAGGGATGAAGGCGAAGGACAAGAAGCACGAAATTGCACAGTTTAAAATGCAGGGAAAGGGAAAAATTACAATCTAAAATGTTTGCTTTAAAAACGAAAGAGCTTATGAATATAAAGTAATCCAATATATTTCCTAAGACAATCTATTATCATGTAAATTATGCTAGCTTGGTAGAGATGAACTCTACATCAAGAGGATGACTACAATATGAATATATATATACATACATAAAATAATGGTTTGTTAAAGGGTAGTCATGGTAATACTTAAAAAAATAAATGTTGGCTTTTATAAATAACTTATATACATCTGTTATTAAATAAGGGATTATTCACGTAGCGCGTTTAGTGTTTTTGGGGAAAGCGTGTACTAAATACTAGGCATTTAATATATTGAATGCGTATAGCCCGAAAGGGTAATAGAATTCTATGTTAAAAATTATATTTAATTTGTTTAAATACGTGAGACCCGCCTCGGTGTCGAAGCTGGTTATCACACTAGATTCGTGTTGAGCTAGACTGCCGAGGATGGGGAGATCGAGGTTCGAATCGTAGTCGGGTGAACTACGGATGATTTTTCCTAAATGGTTTTCCACTCTCCCTCCACGCAAATGTGTTTTCACTTCATATAATTCAACCTTCCCAGTCGCTAGACCATTAGCGTAATTAGTACTTAAGTGTGTAACACGGACGGGTAGTAAGAGGTGGTGTTAAATAAAAAATAATATAATAATAAATACGTGAGGCTCAGTATTTTATTTTGATGATATATATAAGAATAAGAATTATTTCCTGTAAAAAATAAAATCTATTATATTAAGTTAAGCTTCTTGTTTTAAACGGATTACATCGTAATAATAAAAATGTATGGCCACTTTAATGTTGTTAGCTATTTATCACCAATTTGAAGACTCATTTTTATAGAAAAAAATGACATTTTATTGAAGAAGGAGCTGAAGGATAAAAATAGTCTCACTCTTGAAAATTTGTATATTCTAAGTTACGTCATTATTTTGGTGGCATAAAGAGGAGGGTTTGGATTTTTAGAACATTTTGATACTTTTTTTTATCGTAAATAAAACATAATTGTTGAACAAGAATGATGTCTGTATACACGCAAAAAAATAATCCCAAATGCTTATGATTTCTGCGATACACTTGTAATATTCCCGTTAAAGAGTTATTATCCTTACATTTTTGGTTTCATGATAGTCAGCTGTTAGCACTCATCTTTAAAGGTTGTATGTAAAGGGATGTGGTCATGTGTTTACCTTTTTTATGACCAAAAACCTTAGCTAAAATAGATAAAATATCTATACCTAAGTAACACTTTATATTAATGAAAGTGTCAAATCAAACAGTTCCTTAATTGTATTATGCAATTTGAACATGATTTTTTTTATCTTCATTTAAAAAGTTTCTGGTAAAAAACCGCGTTGCTCCTGACAAATATTCAAGAATTGTTGAGATTAATTTGTATGAAAAATTAAAATACATTTTATTTTGGACAAAGTTTCATAAGAACAGCAAAATACGGACCTTACCTTGCGTTCACTTCCATTTCACCCTAAGGCTCCCGTTTTAAAAACCTCTAGAGCAATGTCAGGAACAATTATTAAGAGGGGTTAACGCATAGTTTGAGAGAGCACATCTATTAATGGTCCAACTATAGGTAGGAAGAACTTCAGTTTGTGGCTGATAGGGCGTATTAGCATTTATGTTACCAGGTACTTGTTACATCCAAACTAATTACTCTAGGTGCACTAAACAATCTCGAAATGAATGTTTCAATTTGACGAACGTTTAGTCACGCTTGGAATCAGGTGATACACGATAACTTTCAGATCCTGACAAATTTATGGCATGGAGTTTTTGCACTTGACGTCTATTTATCTCGAAGCCAAAGCATGTTGAACATAGAAAGTAGATGACCCGGCGGTCTAGCGATAAGGTATCGGACTTCTGTACTGGGGGTCCGGCGTTCAATCCTCAGCACCGGCACAGATTTATCTGATTGCCAAACCCTTCCTTCACCTCTGACAAGACGTGTATTAATCACAACTTGTGAATGTGTGGAGTGCCAGGCCTCCACCGTGGTTCGGATTCCACGTTAAACTGTAGGTCCTCCAGTTCATTTCACAATCACCCTACCATTACACATTAGCGTAAGTGCGTGTACACCGAATGGGTAGTAAGACGCGGTGATGATGATGATGATAATAATAATAACATAAAAAGTAGAAAGGTCGTTGACTCACCCCACCTTTTCCCACCCCAAACTGATCCACCAACCTCATTGATTCTCAGAGCTAGAAGAGTTGGGTTCGGTAACCAAGTAGGGAGGTAATTGTGCCTTCCCCCTGCTACACAAAGGTTCCCCTGTGGGTACTTCCCACTAAGAGAACACTTCAGCGCCGAAACTGATTCTGCCTGGGCCGGTTGCCGTCCCTAGGGGATCTCCGGGTAAACACGGACAACCGACCATATTGGCTGCTGAAGTACTTTAGGGAGAAGGGAGGTGTAATATACAATACGTAATGTTTATGGTGTGGGCGCTCGGAGAAACATAAACTATGATGAAAAATAAAGAGGAGAAACTTTCGAAAGAGGAGATACTTGGTCTCTATAAACTCTACTAGAACTACGTGAGTACATAATAAAGTGAGACTGCAAGTTCACACCTTATTTATGCTATAAATATGTTTTGAATGTAAGTGTAAACAGTTAACATATATATAGCTTTCTTAAAAGGACGTAAGATCAATATTTTATGTACTCCTATAGAGAAAAATTGATATTTTCGGAGTTATTTTGATTGTTTATTATAGGCCCATTCCAATGTTTTAGTATTGAAGTGTTAATACACAAATTTAATTTCTATTTATTTTCTGATTGGGTCGTGTGACCTCATTTATCTAATTAAGTTCGAGCGCTTCCTTTTACCAGATGTGTTGACTATAGAATGGCCAGTGACAGCTATATACATTTTTTTATCCGATCGTTACATGTAATCTTTTTTTAAGTAGGTAATTCCGAACCCTTCCTTTTAAATAAGATAATTTTATACGAAAAATTTATATATTTATAGTTATTTTGATTGATTGTTAGGTGTCGCTGGCAATTTTGTGGTATTGAAGTGCTAAATACACATTTTGAGTTTTCTATTTATTATTTGATCGGGCATGTGAAATAGTTTTATGTAGTTAAGTTCAGGCCTTTCTTTTGCCATGTATTTTGATTATAGAAGAGCCAATGACAGTTATATTTTTTATCTGATCGTTAAATGTAATCTTTCTTTAAGTAGTTAATTCCGAGCCCTTCCCTTTACATAGGAGTTTATACGAAAGATTGATATTTTTGGAGTTATTTTGATAGTTTGCTAGAGGCGTAAGTAAAGTACCATCGCTCCTCGGTCCAAAGGAATAGACTACATAGCAAAATTATGGTCGCCGTATTTAACCAGCTACGCAACTAACCCAACACCGCTGGCCCCACCCATCCACACGTCAACACTCTTGAGTTTCAAACTAAGCTTCGCGACTGCGTTCCAAAGGCACTAGCGTCAGTGGAACCAGGGAAAAGTTTAGACAGAGATGGATATAGAGATTCTTCGACCATCGTCTATGTGGCTTCTCCAAAGTTGTACATCCATCCAGTACGTGTGTTCCCCCCGCCTGATTCCTAAACTCCCGCCCTATGAGGATAGCATACAAAGTGTAATTCGGCCAAGCGATGAGCACTCTTGAGACTTGTTCAGTTTGAACTAAGTTGATAGCGTTGAGCTACGAGGCGTTGAAAGAATGTAATAAAAATTGCGTTTCGGCTTGAAAGTAATTATTAAACTCATATTTATTTTTCAAAATTATTTTTGGACGTATTATTTAAAATTTTAAATAACACTTTTTTGTTAAGATGCTTCGTTGGAAGACTTGATAGGATAGGATGATATTTTTCTAAAGACATTAATATGGAAATAGACTACTAAACTAGCATTTCATTGATTGATTATATTCAATGACCAACTGAATACCCATTCTTCGCACGGGATATTGTGCCATTATTTATTTTTGGATGAAAATGAGGAATCTGTTTTAAGCTTCTTAGCGATACTCGAGAAACACCGCGAGGAGGTGGCCATGTATCGTTTCTCATGGGGAGTTTTATTTTCGGCAGGCCCCCTTGCCTACTGCCTGGAGCGTTATCAGCTGAGCGCGGCTAGACAGGTCTCCCCTTCCTCCCACCACCCCCACACACCGCCCCAGGCAGGGCTCTCTCACTCATACAGACACTACAAACACCACAATATTCAGAAAAATATAAACTACAGATTTCTACCATCTCTTGGAGTTGCATATTAAAACGTAATTTATTTTAATTAATTGTATTAATTTTTTCCACCCCTTGGAAGCATCTACAGGGTTGAAAATAATTGATATATTTCTTCTTATCGAATTATTACTCTCTAAGCGCTTAAAAAGAGTTTATAAAGCAATATGGTTGATCAGGGTAATCACCCCGATTTCATCCTCTTAATCACAAAAAATTGGAATGAAACATATTTACTTTTCCTAAGTTAGCTTATAAGGAACAGACGCGCAAAATTGTAGCCCTCTAGCTTCGTGGGAAGTATGAGAATTAGTGATGAGTGTGTCAGTCAGTCAGTCAGTCAGGGCTTTAGCATTTATATGAATAGATAAATACATAATATGATCTAAAAACATATACTAGTTAAATGGTGGAGGTACCAAAAGGTAGACGACACATGAAATATATTAATTAAGAGGTAGGCGAACATAAACAGGTAGATGGAACTAAGGAGTAGACGAATCAACGGGAGTCGCCTTTCCCTATACAACCAATATTAAATTATTGTTCATTAATCAACGGGAGTCACCTTTCCCTATACAACCAATATTAAATTATTGTTCATTTAGGTATATTTTTTTCAAAAACTATACAAGATATCACTATAATTATTTTTGTTACTTCGGAAATTTAATAATGCACATTTTAACTGGAGCTATTTTAAAATATAACAATAAAAAAAATTTACATCTATATAAATATGTTGGGATGTGTTGGAAAATTAGAAAAAAAATGTAACATATTTAAAAATTTATTTAAGTTATATTTTTTGATATATTTATAACTCTCTCTTGTCTAATTGTTAGAGTATACCTATAGATGAATAATAAAACAATCATTTTATTAGCTATTATAGTTTCTGTGAAAAATGTACCTAAATGAACCATAATTTAACATTGATTGTATAGGGAAAGGTGACTCCCCTTTTTAATAAATTAATTTAAATGTGGATGAACTGTTAGGCGGATGAACCTTCACTATGTAGATGAATTAAGGGACAGAATATCTGAGGTAAACAATCATTACCATGATAATAGCTAATTTGTATTAGAACTATGAGGTGTATGAACTGAGGGATGAACTAGCTAGCTAGGAATAACATCAAACAATTGCATAAAACATAAACACATAACATAAAGAATAAATAAAAGACCATAAATTTATATAAAAAGAAAGTTTGTAACGACGTAAGATTTTTTTAAATTTGATAAATAAATAATTTTAAAAATCAGCACGAATATGGATCATACTGTACTTAATCATGGTATACCCATAAGATATAATAATTTGACCGAATATCTTAAGTCTGATAATTTGTTTTATAGAATAAAATAGAAATAAGTTAAATAAAAATGTAAAAACCTTATTCCCTCAGATCTAATCTCCTTTATTAAACAGCATGACGTATATTCTAAAATTATTCGTCTTGGTTTCCTTTTCCTTTATTAAATTCGTCACCAGAACAATTAACTTCTTTGTGTGTTTATTTGTGCTTTCTCTATCCCATCCCTTTTCCCAAGTATCGCCTCTCGTTTCGCTTTTGTTTTCAGGAGAGTGCGTTTTTACCAAGTTGACCCCTCAACGTACAGCTGTAGAGCGGATTCAATTCCAGATTCCTGGTCTTGAAATATTCATGACTGTATAAACAGCACCTCTCTACAATTTGGGAGAGTCAATGCTTTCACCAATTGCATGCTATTGGCAACAATGGGTTAAAGACAATATACACCCGTATTTAAAAGATTTGAAAAGGTCGTGTAGGTATTGTTCTGGGGCAGTAGTTTTTTTACCTATTTCTAATGTTGTGTATTCTATAATTTGTAAACGCTTAGCTCAAATATTTAAAAGCAGGTTTTTAATAAATTAATAAATTATTCAATTAAAACACATTTCCCTATTCACACTATTGAATTTTTTAAATAATGATTTAATTTAAGAGCATGGTGTTGTATTTTTATCTAACACTTCTTCAAGTTTAATTAGATACATGTTAGAATACAAAAATCAATATACATATTTTAGTTTAGTAAAACCTTTAACAAATTTCACAAGTTATTTAAGGTCCTTAGACCTGTCGAGTGCAAGTCTGAAAACTATTTTGTGGGATGGTCGGCGGAGGGTGAAAGGCGTGGCGTAGCTTCACAACTGACCAAAGTATCCTTCCTCGTCAACAAGAACAGATGGAGCACGGAAACAATAGATGGCGCTAGCGAACAGGTCTTGCGGAAAAATCATACGTTTGGAAATATCAGTTTTCTCGAGAACTAGTGAAATTAGTATGTTAATATTTTCAACAGCCCTTCTAAGATAATGTATTGATGTTTATTAATTGATACATTTTCTTATTTTTCGTTATGAAGCTGGCAGGTTTATATTGAATAATGTCAGTTTTATCGATATTTGATCACTGTTAAAATTATAGAGTCGTTATGTAAATAAAAAGTATGACTTAATCAACATTCTTCTATTCTTGACAAACCGTTTCTAAAAAGAAAATTTCAAAACAATAACAATTCTTGAAGATAACCGTTTGTTACCATGTCTGTATTTACACGCCAAATGAAAAGGGTCAATCGCCTTAATTAAATTTATTTTCAGCTTAGGTATAAAAATAAAGATTTAACATTTATGAGAATAGAAAGAATCAACATTTTTGAGTGTGCTTGTTTTAAAACACACATATTTAAATATCATGCTCAAATTAGGTTATGTTAGAGTAAGAGCAAGGCCCACCCCACCGTAACTGAATTGTTTTCACATATTCCTAATAAATATTCCACATACTCCCATTGGTACACGTAACACAGGTTGAAAATCATTTTACAAGTAACAAGAAATGTTTCAGTGGGCACGGTTAATATTTAAGAGTGGAGCTCAAAAGTAAGAATGAAAACAATAAAAGTACGTCACTTAAAGAACTAGAACATTCTGCCAGTTTTTTCCAAAAATTACTTTTTCAATATTGTAAATTACGCTATATTAATAATGCGTCATTTTTGTCAGTACGTAAATAAATAACATATAAATATAAACAAACATTTGTTCAGCAATCATCTATTCATGTGTCAGTGTTTAAATCATTTAAATAATTCGCATTAATGCTTTTAATTAGTAATACATTTAAATAATATCATCACATGAGTTCGCAGTAATGATGAACTTAGAATTGTTGTTCATACCTCAATTTATTTTAGTGACGACTTAGAAACTATGTCCCATCGAGATTCTAGTAACAAAGTACCGAGAAGGATTTATATTAACTTACAAGTTATTGTGACTGATAACTTTACGATGTTAGCCTTAAGGCACTAGAATAGTCGAGCAGTAATTCATAAACGCCAGGGACAATGTGTGTTTAAAACATTGCTGGGTGGAGCTGCTGTCTGGAAATAAAATAACAAACAGGGGAGGAGGAAAATACAATTAACAATACAATGTGTTGTAAGCCCTTTGTTAAAATGTATCATTCGATTCACAAAAATTCATTTTACGATAATATGCCAGTTACCTTTCGTTTCCAGGGCATTTTAATCAAAGCAAATATGTGTATCTATGAACGTTACGTAATGGAAAATTTCAAATTTTGAACAATGTTTACAAGTTCATAATAAATTCTTAGGTTGTAGAAAATAGTTTTCTGTTCATTTTAGTAAACACCAAATTCGTGCAGCTGTTAATTGTTTTGTCAATATTTAACATAAGCGAACATCTGATTGGAAATTCTCAGCTACTTAGTGAAGCCCTCCAATATAAAACTACCTTTGCACTAAAATGTAAATTTTGTTTGAAAATTTACAGTAGAAATTCATAAAACGAGAGAGACATGCATGGACGTGGGTATCCTCATAAGTATTAGCAAGGTCAATGGAAATTGAACGCGAGTATGGCTTGAGGCTCAAACTGCCGATAACGTTACAAACAACTGATTTTAATTTTATTCTTGGGGTGTTTTATATGGCATTGAATAAAAATCTAGCAATCTAAAGAAAACCACCGCTGCAACAAATAATATTTATTTTATCTGAAATTGTATGAGCACACATGTTACGGATGTGCAATAAACGTTGAGCCATTTCTATCAAACTACTGTATATTTTTTCTAATATTCGCCCTCGCATGTTCAAATAACTCTATACAATTAAATGATTATTAATTTAATGGCTTATATCTAAATTTTAATGATTCTGCTTGAAATTAATTACAATTGTGGTCATGATTGCTATGAAATTTTACTTTGTCCCCAGATGCGGATATCGGTCAAAGTTCGAGGCCACTGATGTAGAACGGTACTATTTAGTTCACCCACGCAAGCTTCTATTCACATACACGGCTTGAGTACGTAATTAAGTTATATTTATCCCACGTTGAGTGTCTGAAAAAACAAGCCTACATGGCGTTCCCGGATTAAACAACAAAACTTTGTGAAGTGGTAAGGGATAAATTAACTCGCTCAAAATGGCCCTTGGAAACTAGTTCGTTTTCGCTTACAGCAAAAACTAAACTAAGATCAATATATAAGTATCAAATGAGAATTTTCAATTTATTTTAGTATTTATTTTGTTCAAAATTATGGCCTCCAGTCCTGATAACAACATTGCATAGATTTCAAAGAATTTTTTTACTTTGTATATCCCAATCTATTTTCTGTTTTAAGCCAAATAATAACATGGTTTTTCGATTACTTTCATACATTGAATGTTTCATACCGGATTCCTCTTAAACTACGCACAATAAAGGAACAAATGAGAGTTCATCATGGTAAAAATTAAATTTTAATAGCTTTTATAACAAGATGGTTTAGATAAATATAATATGTTTAGTGTTATTTCACTTTTTATGCATAAAAATAGGTTTTTGATTAGATTTTGGTTGCCTCCTCGAAAATCAACCGAAAACATGATCGTTTCCAAAGAGAATTTTGAGATAATTTTTTGATCTTTCCTGTCTTCCCTAAGCTTGGCTGTTTGATCCGGAAACATTCTGTCCGTATATTGTTATGACATCTAAAATAAAAGCATTAAAACCTAGACATTGAAATAGAAAAACTATGATACATTAATAAATAATCTAACTATTTCATATTATGTTGTAACTACCCCCTTAACACCCTCACCCCATACTACTAACCATTCAGGCTGCACGCAAATAGTTAGCTACACCGTTTGTGTAGGGATTACTACCCGTTCAGGCTGCACGCATTTAGTTAGCTACATTGTTTGTGTAGGGATTACTACCCGTTCAGGCTGCACGCATATAGTTAGCTACACCGTTTGAGTAGGGATTACTACCCGTTCAGGCTGCTCGCATATAGTTAGCTACATTGTTTGTGTAGGTATTACTACCCGTTCAGTCTGCACGCATATAGTTAGCTACATTGTTTGTGTAGGGATTACTACCCGTTCAGGCTGCACGCATATAGTTAGCTACATTGTTTTTGTATGGATTACTACCCGTTCAGGCTGCAGGCATATAGTTAACTACATTGTTTGTGTAGGGATGAAGAAGACTTAATTTTAGAGGAAGTACATGCACACACGAGCACGAAGGGAGGATAGGAATCGTAGAGTAAAAACCACACTTATTAAACCCAGATAAGATTCAAACCTCAACCTCCCGGTCCACAGCAAACCTTTCTAATAGATACCGACAATTAGACCACATGAAAACCGGTAGGGGATATAACAAAATATAAAAAATAATTAATAATAATACATTCCATTTCAAACTATCACAATTAAAAATGACCTCAACCAGTAAAAAAAAAAAGAGAGAGAGAGATGGCCGATGTAACAAGCGATCTTCCTCCTGAACTCTCACGCTTTCACTATTAATCTGCATCAAACCTCTGTCAAAATTTTCAAAGAAGACCCAATTATTTCTCATTTTGAGAGGTTCAACCTTCCCCCGAATCCCATCTTCTCTCAAACAGAGCTATTTCACCATCCATCTGAGCAGACTTTACAGGGAAGGAAGGTTGGCCTCGTTTAGCAAGACACTGCTCCTGGATAATTGAAAACTTTCCAGATTGTACTCTCTCCCAAACTTCCTTTTATCAAGGATGCGTGAGGAGTGGATACGTCACCGCCAAGCTGTACCAAGGAATTGCTTTTAAATCTGCAACAATGTTACAGTCCAAGCAAAAATAATAGTCGTGTGGAAATATTTGGAAAGGTAATTATAGAACTAATGCAATACAGGCCAGTGTTCCTCAAACCATGTGCCGCGGCGGCGATTAAGGTGGGCCGTGTGACCACAGATAAGACCAGAGTGCCTTGTAATGCTGTTTAATGAAAACACAAATGGAATTGGTACGAATGGCAGTTGTGGGTCATCCGGATTTCCTACCTTACTAGTAACTTCTAATATATTTAATACATTTAACAAAATAAAAGGCTTAAGTGCGATGTTAGAACTATGATTCACCGAAGCTACCAATGGTTTTAACTAAATGTTTCCTTCCAAATGTTAAAGAAACAGGAATAACAAAATAACGTCAACCTATAATCTTGGAGCATTTGAAGTTACTTAAGTACAAAAAAAAATTGTCTTTACTTTTCTAATTCTGATCTGCAATACAAACGTTGGACTGGTTGTCCGTACCATTTTCTGCTGCCATGGCGCGTACCCAAAACAAAATGGCGTGCCACAAAAATCGTAGAATTGTTAAGTGTACCATGAACTTAAAAAGTTTGCGGAAAATTAACTATGTAAATATTTGATGATTAACTATTTTCATCATTAGTACGTTTAACACAAATGTCAATAATATCCACGGGCTGGAGGTGAGTATGATAGTTTTGAGGAAATGCACTCACATTATAGTGTAAATAGGATGGGAAAACCAAATTTTTAAATCAAAGTATAAACAACTAAAGCACACTCGACCAGAATTTGAGCCACAACCCGGCTGCCGAAGGCAACTTTGTGCAGTGCAGAAATAAATCCTTCGGTTAAGATCAAAAGCTAAAAGAACTGTGCATTGATAGATCTAATTGCATTATTTAGTTTTACATGTGAAAAAAAAAATTGATCGGGTGCGTTGATGTGGCTTTTTGAATGTAATATTAGTTTTCCTCCACATTAACTATTAGGAATGTATTTAAAATAATTTTCCCACCTCATCGTACTATTATAGCTTTTTTAACGTGAATTGCGGATGGCATTAAGCTTGGTTAGAGAAGAAGAACTAAATAAAATCTTATTTTCAAGTTATAATTAACTTGTTTGTATAATCGTTTTAGTTTAGCAACAGGACAAATTATCAAGAACATTATAAATGTTTTTGGTGGACCTTAGTTTCCTAGTGTTAAATTTGAGTAATTTATTTTATAGATAGCATCAATTTCTTGATTTTTCTAATTAAAAGGGTTGTTCCTAATAGTGGATCTAATAATGTTAGATTCATTCTTATATTTAAATAATTAAAAACTGGTTTGAGATCAATTTTAATAATTAGTTATAAACACCATAATAATCTTTTTTTAATTTAAAACATATATTGAAATATATCATTCCCGATTTTAAGAAAAAAATATTTGAAAGAGGTACCAAGTTTTATCATAAAGATAGATTTTGTATTTTTTTCTGCATCGAAATATTGTGTTTGAATTTAAGAAACTTTTATTTTAAGATAAAATTATTCCACATCCTTCTGGGTATTCAATTTTACCTGTTTTATTTTATAAAATTTGTTTTATATATATATAAAACAAATTTTATAAAATAAAATAGGTAAAATTAAATACCCAGAAGCGCGTGGAATATATATATATATACATATATATTTTCCACGCCCTTCTGGGTATTCAATTTTACCTATATTTATATATACTTTGTTTGTAAATATAAACACATCATTAAACTTGGTCCATCATGTGTACATAATCAACAACTGCTTTTAGATATGGGCAATTTTATTGAAAATGTTATTTTAAATTTTAACATGGAGCCCAATTTAGCAAGAAATATTTATCCAGAAAAATGTCTTAATGTAACCAATAAACAAATTCCCTCTTAAAAAGACAATAAATAACAGTACTCGGATCAGTACATTTTTTATCTACCAAGGTAATGGTACACCATTGATTTTTTTTTCAAAAGCACGAATAAAGACGTCCATGTTTTATCTATCTATGACTATACCTCACCCGTTCTCCCCCTAACCTTCATGTCATACGAACACCCTTTTTGTTCAAAGAAGGTTTGATGACCACGCCGACGAAACAACAATCGGTTTCGTTCAAGTTTATTGGGGCGAAAAGAACTGTTTCAGTGAATTCTATTTCAGACAAACTGTTCCGAAATGTGTTTAGGAAAATATGTTTCTAGAATCTTAAAGAGCTTAGTGCAAAACTTTTTTTTTTTAAGAGTTGGGTTCAAATTGAAATATTATTATATGTATACAGTTGTGCAAAATTAAAGAGAATGAGTTTAAAAACTAATTAATTTTAAATAATAGCATAAATTATCTACTTAAGGTTTTTCTTATAAGCCATATGTAATTTCAAAAAAAGTTAATCAAATAAATGCTTACGATGTAACTCTCATTGATAGCATTACTAAATAAAATTATATGATCTGATAAGTTTTGTGTGTGCTAATTCTACAAAACAAATGTTTTCTTAATGGATTGAATAATTTACTAGCCCATAAATTTTAGTTATATATATACATGTACTATTGTACTAGAAGAAGTATCCCAATTAACGTATTCCTTTGCTTCAAACAGATGGAAAAAATAATCACTTCATTTGTTTTCTTCCAACCAAGTTTTTAATAAATTTAAGGAATCTAATCAAAAATATAAATTTCCAGCTTCAAGGTTCAAAAACCCGCTTCGGTGGCCGCATGGTCTAGCGCGCTACTCTTCAAGTAGACTAGACTGCCGATGACTGGGAGACCAAGGTTCGAATCTAAGTCGGGTGTAATGAGGGTGATTTTTCCCAAATTTTTTTCCTCGCTCTCTACACGCAAGTTCAGGTACATTCCTGTTATTATGGCCTTCATAAACCCTAAAACCATTAATGTAAACAGTACATAAACGTATAACCCAAACGGGTAGTAAGACGTGCTGCTAAAAAAACAAGAGAGTGCGCATATTTATGCACAAGGAATACTAATTTTAAAATGTCAACCTTCTGCGTGTGGTATAATTCTCAGACAGACAAAGAATCTCTTAATTTTATTAATATAGATTACCTCGCATAGTTCTAAATGTATAGTAGTTACACCTGAGAAGCTGGAGTGGTTAATTTATAAAATGAAAGGTTATTTACTCCGAACCCGTTTAAGTAACGTACTCACGTATTTATCTTTCATAGCTTAGTATTATTATTATTAGCACCGCGTCTTACTACCCGTTCGGGTTATACGCACTTACGTTAATGTGTAATGGTAGGGTGATTGTGAGATGAAATGGAGGACCTACAGTTTAACGTGGAATCCGAACCACGGTGGAGGCCTGGCATTCCCCACATTCACAAGATGTATTTCAGAGGTGAAGGAAGGGTTTGGTAATCAGATAAATCTGTGCCGGGACCGAGGATTGAACCCCGGCCACTGGCACAGAAGTCTGACACCTTACCCCTAGACCGCCAGGTCACCCATAGCTTAGTAAACTAGAAGGGTAGAAGTAGAATTTCAGCAGACATTTCAAGGGTGGCCTATATATAAAGATGCAAATTACATCGGGGAGCTTTAAATGGGAAGAAAAAACGGCTTTTCTGAATATTTAAAGGTTTTTTTAACTCACGGTGTTATAGTTAAGGGCACCGATAATAGGCGAAATCCTCTCCATCTTCTAGCTTCAGTTTCATTAAGTGTCAACCCAGTTAATACGAAACAAGTGTATGCTGCGCCAAGAAAATATTATGTTGGGAGAATAGTTTACTGTAATGCCTTCATTTTGTTATTTTTTTACATTCAAATAAAGTCTAAAGTATAAACGTAAGGAAAATAACACTAAAGTGACTTAGTTTTTAATTGGAAAATTATTTTTTCTTATAGTTTTGAGGAATTGAATATTTTAAATTACGTTACTAATATTAAAGATATTCATTAGTTGATTAGTACACCTGAATTTAGTATAAAACATCCCTTAACTATAGTAATTATATAATAATTTTAAGTGGTACATACTAATTAAAACTTGTATAAAATTCAACATAGCTAAAAATAATTTTACTGTCAATTATTTTTATGTCCTTACGTATTATGCAATACATTTATAATTGAAAAATCGTTAGCAAATACTAGCAGCGCTTTCTTAGGGAATTTTGATCACATCTTTGAATGAATTCAACTACTTACTACACTAGATAAGTTTCAATATATTTGAGAGGGAGCATTTAAGGAAATAGAATAAGATTTTTTATATAAACTCGTTTAGATACAAATTTATCTACAATAGCACAGAGATCTGCTTCAATGACCGCATGGTATAAGGCGTAGCCCTCTAAATAGACTGGACTGCTGATTATATGGAAGATCACGGTTCGATCCCGGTTGGATGTACTGTGGGTGTTATTTCTTAAATGGTTTTCCGCTCTCCCTCCACTATAATGTGGGTACACTTCCTCTTAATTTAGCCTTCCTCATTCCTATTACATAAAAGTATTTATTATATAGGTGTGTAGCACGAATGGGTAGTAATACACCAAGCTAAAAAAAAGGGTAACACAGTGATGGCCTTAGTGAAAAGCATCGTTACTGAAAGAAGTTTTAAAGACGCCGTGAGATAGATCGTATAGGCAATCTTTCGCACTTGCATGTATTGCGTGATGTCTGCATAGTGCCCACGCGCTTATTATATGCCAGAGGGGAAAAATTAATATTACATTTAAACAATAGCAAGAAAATATTATACCAAACTAAGCATTTATGTTTTGAAATACAAAGCATGAACATAATAAACATCATTTTCATTCGGTAAGCGTTTTACAACATGTGTGGTTATCTGTCAAAGCAGGTACCAACTTAACTAAAGTTTTATTAAATGACCCTACGGACATCCAATAAAAAATATCGTTTTACACCAATAAAGTTATTACAGAAATATTCTTGTTAGTATATTGTATATGTTTTTGGTACATTTGTATATTGTATGAGGTTGTATAAGCAAGGAGGTAAAGTCTTTATCTAATAAATTCAATACATACAATCAAATAAATTAACCAGTTATAAGATTATTTTTTTTGCAGAAACCACTAAATATTTATAATTTGAGACCAAGACAATATTGATTGTTTTAATAGAAAATAGGAAAATTAAACCCACGTTTTCATTTTATTTTAAAATGCTCGTGAATAAATGTATATAAAACGTTTAATGATTTAAATTTTAAACTATTCATAAAAAACAACTTATTTATTCATGAGAAGTCTAAAATAAATATATTAATTTATAATGTTTAACTACTGTAAGCCATAAAAATAATTGTTTGTGTTTCAAAAGGAAATAAAATACATAATATATGAGGAACAGAATATTTACACTTTGTGAGAACTGTAGTAAGAGATAGAGTTAGAGGTAGACAGAGAGAGAGGTATAGAGTATATCCCGAACGGGTAGTAGGACGCGGTGTTAAAAATAATGAATATAATGGGGGTTTTTCTGAGATACCAACAACCAGATTTTAATTGAAAGTGCCTTACCTGACAGCTATTAAAGTTACCAGATATATTACAATGTGTTCATAAGTCAGTTCATAGGATCTGAAACTGTCACGTTTGATAGATATTTTCAATAATTACAAAAACATGAATATTATCAAAATATGATCAATGCTAACGGTAAATTCAACATTTTTGTATTTTATAAAAATATCTTCCTACCAAAATTCTACTATATATTGTGTATGTGGGATACAAATGTGTTTTTATGAATTGGTGATATTCTTTTGCATATTTATTAATAAATATTACATCCTCTCGATAAACTAATAGAAGTAAATCTTTCAAACGTACGTGGATTAAACATAGCAGTGGTTTGGCTGTCTGTTCGAACCCTGAATTAAGTGCAATTCTATGGAGAATTTTAAAATTCTTAATTTGGTTCCAAACACTAACACCCACGTATATTTAAAATAAAATGTTCAGAAAATAAAATAAATATCTTACACACTTGTATTTTAATTTATGTAAAAGTAATATTAATTCTACACGTCCTGTGAAATCATTGATTAAAGATTTTAAGGTGTAGTTGAAGAGAGCGCCAGTTGAGGTTCACATTTTTACAGTTTTTGTAATGAAACATTATTTTGAGTTGAAATAAATCGGTTTTATTTAATTTTCTACCTATATAGTAATATAAATAGTCATTAGCTATTTACCTTGAACATGATTTAATTTGGCCAGGACATTTTCTCTTCATTTAAAAATTAGTATTCAAATGCCTCTATTCTCATGACAAATATTCAAGAAATGATGAAAGAGATTTGTAACAAATTAAACTAAACATAGTTACTAAAGCAAGTTATTTATATAGTTTGACCAAAAAGTTTTTTGAAATAAAAATACTGCGAAAATATAAACACGTGTTCTCTTCCACCTCACTTTAAATAGACATTTGGAGGTCCATAGTTTGATTTTCATTGTAGGTGCGAAAAAAATGTATTATTTGTGTATATATTTATGCTTTTTACAAAATAATAAAGTTTCTGATTGTAGAACTAGGTGTACTAAATCCACTTTGATTGTTAAATTTTCGCTGAAGTGAACCTTTTTTCATAAAGCGGTCATAAAAGACTTCAGTAACACCATAACTATAATTTCTATTAATATCATAAAATTAATTACAACAGTTTTACAGGTGAGTGAATTGAGACACCTTCTCTTAAATATCAAAACTAGTTTGTGACTTCCATAAAAATAGCTTCCCCTTGATTAAACTTGCTTCAGTTATAGACACCGCTACAAATCAATATTTCACTCGGAACGATAACTCTTCAAACTGCACCACCTAAAAGAGTAAACTTAAAAAAAAACTTACAAAATACAACAACTCTAATTCATGATAAATTGAAAGTGCTTTTCTTACAAAATACAACAACTCGAATTCATGATAAATTGAAAGTGCTTTCGCCATCAGCCTCTATGTTGGCGAATGCGATACATGAAACACATCTGCCAAATGAAGGCTTCTGAAATGTCGCAGTATGAGAACCGTGACGGCTCTTTCCTTGATTAAAAATTACTCAACCACCTCATTGTTCCTTCTCTACAGCTAGCGCAGCGAGTACTATATTTTGTATTAGTAAGGGCATGCCTTATATATATTTTAGAAACACGCGTATTCAGACAAAACCCAACAAACGCCTATGAATCTCTCATGTACGCTACAGATCAGAATGGTTTTTAAGTCACACGCACAGGCATAGACGGAAACGCGGACTAAGCGTCAAGTTAGTCCATCCCGGGGCGTATATGTGTGAATTCCAACCAGGTGCATTGAATACGTTTTTTCCTAATTTATCTATCCCTCTCCATGCACGTTTTAGAATAGTATTCCTAAGTCAATAGTCTAACAGGGGTGACCTGGGGGTCTAGGGGTATGGTGTCAGACTTCTATGCTGGCGTCCGGGGTTCAATCCTCAGTCCCAGCAAAGATTTATCTGATTACCAAACCCTTCCTTCACCTCTGACAAGACATCTTGTGAATTTGAGCAATGCCAGGTCTCCACCGTGGTTCGGATCCCAGGTTAAACTGTAGGTCCTTCATTTCATCTCACATTCACCCTACCATTGCACATTAGCGTAAGTGCGTATAGCCCGAATGGGTAGTAAGACGTGGTGCTAATAATAATAATAATAATAATAATAATAATAGTCTAACTATTGTGTTTGTTTTTTAAGTGCCATAAATGTTAAATTATGATAACAAAATTATATTACGATATCAGTTATTTATTTCAAATATAAGGTTCTTTCAAAACCGGTATTTAAAACGTGATATTATAATGTATTATTAATACTATTGTGGCATTAAAGAATATAAGGGCATTTTCATAAAGATAACTTATTACTTAATATTATTAAACTTTTTTTCAACGTGTATACTCATTTAATATATATATATATATATATATATTAATAAAATTAAGACTTTGTCTGTCTATCAAGAGCATTACATAGTATCCATCGGAAGCACAGGTCTGACATTTAAAATTTATTTGTCCTCCACACAGGCATGTGCACCTTGGAACTGGAGATTTAAAATTTGAATGGGATTTTTTTAAATCTATTTAAAAACTGGGTCGGAAGAAGTAAAATGAAGAGATTATTTCCCGGTTTGTTTTAAGCAAATAAAATCTTTGTCCGGGGTAGTCACGTAATCCATTGCGTGGTTACCCAGGGCAACGTCAGGTAATTCTGCTAGTTCTAGTATAAAAACTCAGTACACCCAATCATTGCCATGCTCCCCTGTCACCGGGTCCCCAGATTCCATATTCTTCCCTTCAGAACGTCCATACAGGGGGACAGGACAAACTTACCAAAGTGTTTCACCGGAGCACATCAGGATACGATCTAGACAACCTTTGGTTAGAAGACATTATTCTAGCGCTCTGGCCTACGGCAGGTCCCGCTAGTTTTCTTCTGAGACCCTTGTCCGAGTGGTGGCTCTAATGGTGCCTGGTTTGCTCTCAGGTGGGGCTTGGATCATGTAATATTAGAGTTTCACTTAAATATATATATCCATACCTGCGTGGAAAGAGAGGAAAAATAATATCATTAAAACCGGTTGGGATACAAACCCTGATCCTCCTGTCACTATCAAACCAGATAGTAAAAGAAAACCACCTTTCCCGCGTGCCCACTCATGTTGAGGATTTGGTTTCTGTTGAGATATCAACAAATTTATTAGTTTGCTTTAGTCATTAAAACAGTAAGAAATCTAGGTTAACTATAATCTGGCTACTACCCACTTCGGTGGCTGAATGGTCTAAGGAGTTTTTCTCGTGTTAGACTGGTCTGCTGAAGACAGGAAGATTGGGGTTCGAATCTCGGTCGGCTCTACTGAGGATGGCTTTTCATAAATGATAATAAATAATAATAATAATAATAATATATATATATACACACACACATAAGCAGAATGGGGATATATATATATATATCCCCATTCTGTTTTATAAGGTCTGGTGTTTAGTGTTGCTTCAGGTAAAGTACGTTTACTTTTTGATTTTAATTGATATAACTCTGTATTATAAGATGCATTTTAAGTAAACCACTTTTTTTTATCGCCTCGTCTTACTACCCGTTCATGTTATACGCATATATAATAATTACTTTAATAGGATAAGGATGAGGAAGAAAGAATTTTAGAGGTAGTCTACCCGCATTTGCGTTGAAGGAGAGAGAGAAACCATTTATGTAAAGCCACCCCCAGTAGACCCGACCGAGATTCGAACCCCAATTTTCCTGTCCTCATCAGACCAGTCTAACATGAGAAATACGCTTTAGACCATTCAGCCACCGAAGCTTGGTAGTAGCCAGATTATAGTTATCCTAGATTTCTTACTGTTTTAATAATACATTTATTGATATCTCAACAGAAACCAAATCCTCAATATGAGTGGGCACGCGGGAAAGGTGGTGTTCCTTTAATGTCTGGTTTGATAGTGACAAGAGGATCAGGGTTTGTATCCCGACCGGTTCTAATGAGACCAAGCTTTCCTCTCTTTCCACGCAGGTATGGCTAAATTTCTTCAAAATGCAACTTTACCTCATACCTACACCATTATTGTGAATATGGGGCTACCCCTACCTCTACTGTCAATTTCCATAAGAAGGGCTGTCATTTTTGATAGATATTATCAATATTTATGAAATAATACTAATAATACAGTAAAATGCTATCAGGTTTGGCCGCAAAAAAAAATTGTATTTTCTAAAAATTACTCTTCCTTTAAAACGTGGGCTATAGTAAGACATGGCGGATAAAAACAACACAGTATTATAGTTAATATATTGTCCTCTTCCTCTCCTCTCTTCTCTAAACATGATTAAAGTCACGAGTTGAACTCATTTCACTCTAATCGATCGGGCCTCGCGTAACCAGGCTTCTTCTCCGACGACCCAGCTTCATTACACGTCCTGCCAACGCGAGTCAGATGACAAAAAAAGGGAAAAAAGGAGTGTTTTGAAATCTAATATCTCCAAGTTAGGTCGTTTCTTGTATGTGGGTTGTGGAAAAATGTATTATCTGGAAACCAGAACACAGTCTTTTTGACGACTTATCAACAACAGAGACGAGTAAAGATTTAATTCAATTCTTATTTAGATTTAATTCCTTAATTAAATCACAGCTAAGAGGGGCCAACATCAGGGTTGTTAAAACGAATTATAGGCGTACAAGGGTCCTGCAATATTTAAGTAGTGGTTTATTACATTGAAATATGGTTCCTTCTCCCCATCCTCCAATTATTTTTAGCATCGCGTCTTACTACTCGTTTGGGCTATACACTTATATACTAATTACGATAGTGGTCTTAGGAATTAAGAAAGTTATATTTAGTGTGTACCCACATTTACGTGGAAGGTGAGTCATAAACAATTGTGGAAAAAACTCACCCTCAGTTCACCCGACCGAGATTCGAACCTCGATCTCCCAATCATCGGCAGTATAGTCTAGTGAGAGAGTAGTGCCTTAGACCATGCGAACACCGTAGTGGATTGCCCCAAAATTAATATTAAAAATACCGACAGGGGTTTATAATATAAACAACCTATATTACGAATTGAATAAATTAGAACATAAATGAGAAAATGTTAAATTAGCTTGGTTTAGACAACGTCTTACGCATATTGTCGCTGCTATGTGATTATTCTGGAAGATATAGAGAACCAAGGATATCCTTCCTTAAACAAATGCAGGCATCTAATTTATTTGATCATTTTTTTATTGTTGTGAAGCGTCATAGCTGCCTTTCCATATTGAAACATCCAACTGTGACGAGTTTTACATTCAGAAAGTTAAAATTAAGTTTGTAAGATAAGCTAGTATTTCATAATAATCTGAAAAAAAAAAGAGTTTATTTTGGTTTTAATGTAATTATAATATTGACTATTGTATTCACCTGTCAAACAATCTTGTATGGTAAACAATTAGACCAGCAGGGTTAAGTGTAAAAGATTACACTCTTAACTTTGACAGGGAGGCCAAAGCTCAATCCCGACCCGGACTTTAAGCAAATGCTGAGTAAATCCTCTTAAAAATCATTTTCTATATCCTGTGTATTTTAACTGATGGGTAATTTATTGATAGCTCATACAGGCACTAAAAGCCATAGCTTTGAAAATCAAACAAAAAGTTACAACTATATATAAAATACAAATGTATTTAAATAGTATTTGTACACATAAATTGAGTCTCAGATCTCTAAGAAAGGAGCAATACTATAGAAACAAAAGGTAAAATCTAGTCCTAATCGTAAACTGAGATCAAAATTTTGAAAAATAATACACCAATGTTTTCACAAAGATATCCGTTTGGACTTCAATAAGTCAGTAATCACTATTTTATAATTAACTTTGCCAAGGTTGTCAAAAATAAAAATTAAATTGGCCGGAATTCATTCAAATAATATGCATGCATACACAAAATACGCCAATAATATTAACACATAATATTAAAGGTTTTTGCGGCAAACAGTAACTGTGTAAAATAGATAAATATTCGATTATAAAGCAGAGCAAAATAGTATTAATTATATAATGATTTAAATTAAAAAATATACATAGCTCACACCTATTAAACGTATTTTTTTTAAATAATTAGATTAAAAAATATATATATTTACACTCAAGGGGACAATATTTTGTATTTAATTTATAAGAATAACGAAAAATACTATAACGTATCAGTAAATATATATTCCTCTACTAAATCTACTTGGACATGTACCTTCTGTGTATCTTTAGTGGTCCCAAGCTTACCTTATTTGTTTAAACTATGGCGTAGCTTATTAGAAAGAAACATAGTGTAATCACTACTCAGTCAAGGTAAAATACTGTCTTTCAGCGTTAGCATATTCTGTATTGTTGTTTTATAACTACATACATATGTAGGAAAAATTTTAAATATGAGATGGTATTTTTATCAAACAAGAAAAAATATTCCCTAAAGACCTGGTTTAATTTACATATTTTATTATTTATAGAAGAGATATATGAAGGTAGATTTGAAATAACGGACAAACAAATGACCAATTTACCTGGTATATGAGATATAAATGAACGGAGGATGATGGAATGATGTCGATTTGTGTTATTAAAACCAAATTCTAAATATACATACATTGGAAAGGGATATCCAGAGCTGATGATGGCATTAGCAAAAATTACTAAAAGGCACACTTTAACAAATAGAATATCTTTTGACATCTACATTTTTAATGATATAATACGCCAATAATATTAACACATAATATTAAAGGTTTTTGCGGCAAACAGTAACTGTGTAAAATAGATAAATATTCGATTATAAAGCAGAGCAAAATAGTATTAATTATATAATGATTTAAATTAAAAAATATACATAGCTCACACCTATTAAACGTATTTTTTTTAAATAATTAGATTAAAAAATATATATATTTACACTCAAGGGGACAATATTTTGTATTTAATTTATAAGAATAACGAAAAATACTATAACGTATCAGTAAATATATATTCCTCTACTAAATCTACTTGGACATGTACCTTCTGTGTATCTTTAGTGGTCCCAAGCTTACCTTATTTGTTTAAACTATGGCGTAGCTTATTAGAAAGAAACATAGTGTAATCACTACTCAGTCAAGGTAAAATACTGTCTTTCAGCGTTAGCATATTCTGTATTGTTGTTTTATAACTACATACATATGTAGGAAAAATTTTAAATATGAGATGGTATTTTTATCAAACAAGAAAAAATATTCCCTAAAGACCTGGTTTAATTTACATATTTTATTATTTATAGAAGAGATATATGAAGGTAGATTTGAAATAACGGACAAACAAATGACCAATTTACCTGGTATATGAGATATAAATGAACGGAGGATGATGGAATGATGTCGATTTGTGTTATTAAAACCAAATTCTAAATATACATACATTGGAAAGGGATATCCAGAGCTGATGATGGCATTAGCAAAAATTACTAAAAGGCACACTTTAACAAATAGAATATCTTTTGACATCTACATTTTTAATGATAAGTTTATATTTTCTTGGTTATTATTTTTTATTCCCTTCTCTTTAGTTTATATAAGCTTTAATCTTCTGTGACGATGGAAGACATGTTTTGGTGCTGTTGCACCATCTTACGGTCTGAGGAAAACCAATGTTTATTGTAAATTATTGTATAGAAATATGTTAGTAAAACTATAAATTAAAAAAATGTAAACATTAGAAATAGAAATAGTTAAGATAAATTAGTATTTTAATAACTATTAAGGTATGCATGGATATATAAGTCATATATGAGTTTATATTAATTATTTTAATCCATACATTTAACACAAGTGTATCTTAGAATCACTCGTACAGTCTTGACCACAATTAGTGGCCAACCTTTCAATCTAAGTTCCCAATACAGCTGAACATTTTTTGAAATCTGAGTTGTACCTCGCTCCCTTCCGCATCACTTAAATAATATATTTCAAACAGACCGAGGTTAAGTCTAGATTATCTTAGAAGCTTATCCCTTCGGTGCACTCTAACTAGACAGAATCCTTAGAAAACCACTGAACAAAGAGGATAGTCCAAACTGGAAGTAAACAAGATAAACAAATAAATAATATTTATTAGTATTATGTCTGATATAAGAGGTTCAATGTAGATTATCTATTTCTGAAACAAGCAAATAATAATATAATTATAAATATAGCTGTTTATAAATATATTAATAGCATTAATTATCATGATTGCTATAAGGCATAAAACACGCATAGCATAATAAAATGTGTTGGTTTGTACGTGTATACACCTATATTAGTTAATATATATTTTAATTTATGAATAACAATAGTAAAATGTGATTATTCAACTAATATAATCCCCGAAAAAAATAAATTAAGATAAAATAACATGTATCGTCGTGTTGTTATAGGACTAACCTTATCTGACAATTCAAATAAACTAGCTTCATATATTCATAAGCCAATCTATACGTTATGCAATTTTTATTGCTCCTAGCTTCAGCGTGTGTACCAGACGATGTGACAATGTGCTACTAGCTTCAGTGTGTGTACCAGACGATGTGACAGTGTGCTACTAGCTTCAGTCTGTGTGTACCAGATGATGTGACAGTGTGCTCCTAGCTTCAATGTGTGTACCAGACGATGTGACAGTGTGCTACTAGCTTCAGTGTGTGTACTAGACGATGTGACAGTGTGCTACTAGCTTCAGTCTGTGTGTACCAGATGTGTGCTACTAGCTTCAGTGTGTGTAGCAGACGATGTGACAGTGTGTACTAGCTTCAGTGTGTGTACCAGACGATGTGACAGTGTGCTCCCAGCTTTAGTCTGTGTACCAGATGATGTGAAAGTGTGCTACTAGCTTCAGTGTGTGTACCAGACGATGTGACAGTGTGCTACTAGCTTCAGTCTGTGTGTACCAGACGGTGTGGCAGTGTGCTCCTAGCTTCAGTGTGTGTACCAGACGATGTTACAGTGTGCTACTAGCTTCAGTCTGTGTGTACCAGACGATGTGACAGTGTGCTCCTAGCTTCAGTGTGTGTACCAAGTGATGTGACAGTGTGCTACTAGCTTCAGTCTTTGTACCAGACGATGTGACAGTGTGCTACTAGCTTCAGTCTGTGTGTACCAGATGATGTGACAGTGTGCTACTAGCTTCAGTCTGTGTACCAGGTGATGTGACAGTGTGCTACTAGCTTCAGTGTGTGTACCAGACGATGTGACAGTGTGCTACTAGCTTCAGTGTGTGTACCAGATGATGTGACAGTGTGCTACTAGCTTCAGTCTGTGTACCAGATGATGTGACAGTGTGCTACTAGCTTCAGTCTGTGTACCAGATGATGTGACAGTGTGCTACTAGCTTCAGTCTGTGTACCAGATGATGTGACAGTGTGCTACTAGCTTCAGTCTGTGTACCAGATGATGTGACAGTGTGCTACTAGCTTCAGTCTGTGTACCAGATGATGTGACAGTGTGCTACTAGCTTCAGTCTGTGTACCAGATGATGTGACAGTGTGCTACTAGCTTCAGTCTGTGTACCAGATGATGTGACAGTGTGCTACTAGCTTCAGTCTGTGTACCAGATGATGTGACAGTGTGCTACTAGCTTCAGTCTGTGTACCAGATGATGTGACAGTGTGCTACTAGCTTCAGTCTGTGTACCAGATGATGTGACAGTGTGCTACTAGCTTCAGTCTGTGTACCAGATGATGTGACAGTGTGCTACTAGCTTCAGTCTGTGTACCAGATGATGTGACAGTGTGCTACTAGCTTCAGTCTGTGTACCAGATGATGTGACAGTGTGCTACTAGCTTCAGTCTGTGTACCAGATGATGTGACAGTGTGCTACTAGCTTCAGTCTGTGTACCAGATGATGTGACAGTGTGCTACTAGCTTCAGTGTGTGTGTCAGGCGATGTGACAGTGTGCTCCTAGCTTCAGTCTGTGTACCAGGCGATGTGACAGTGTGCTACTAGCTTCAGTCTGTGTGTACCATATGAAGTGACAGTGTGCTCCTCGCTTCAGTCTGTGTATGTAGACGATGTGACAGTGTGCACCTATCTGTTAACAAATTGTTTCAACTTTAAATACGTAGGTAGCATGAGTATCGTGAATTTTGATCATTTTTAGCTACTCTACAATTATTAAGTTTTTAAGCTCAAAAGACTTTCTACGGTATTATGGCTTTCAATAAATGTGGTATATATACGCTATAATAATAAACTAGTAAACATCGTAAATAGTTATATGATTTAAGATATTTTTATTTGGTAAATTTGTATTTATTATGTAATGAAGAAGTTATTATATGATTAGCCTGGCTTATTTTATGAAAAGTTATAAGTTTGTAGCAAAAATACAATTTTAAGTATAATTTGAGAACATATCCATACCATATACTAATTATTATCTTTTTTCGTGTTCAAATTATTTTAGAAAATCAATGCTGCCATAAAAAATTTATAAATTGGAACAATATATACGTAGATATTTGTTTGTTTGTAGTGGACACTAAGCTGTAAGCTCATTGTACCTTGATTTTTAAATGAGCATCGATTATTTTGTAATCAAATCTTGTCTATAAATAGAGAATATGACAGTCCCAATCACGTTTTTTGGTTGCATTTTGTGTTTCAACGTTATCATATTTTAATGATATTGGCAATCTTCTAAAGTTGTACATTTTTAACTAAGCATTAAAATTGCATCAGTCATGAACACACATTTAAGACAAAAAATAGTAGTATTAACAACAAAATTACCTTTTAAGTTGCTGCAGCAAATAAAATTAAAATATAACTTAAAATTTGTATGTCTAGATCCAGTGTGTGCTTAGTCTAAAGTTCAGCTTAAAACAAAGGTGGGACAGCGAAGATTAAGGAACTATGTTATTTATGTTGTAATTATATTATATAATAATTTTCATAAATAAATAAAAGTATTATTTAAATTAACTACATAGACAGTTATAGTTACGTCCATCCACACACCCAAACATACATATATTTTTTGTAATCTAACACCGAGTCTTTCTACCCGTTCTGGTTATACGCATAAGTACCAATTACGCTAATAGGTTAGGAATAAGGAAGGCTAACTTTAGAGGAAGTTAACCCACATTTGCCTGGAGGGAGAGTGGAAAACCATTTAGTAGCCCCCTAGTTCACCCAACTGAGATTTGAATCTCGTTCTCCCAATCCTCGGCAGTCTAGCTCTAAACGATACCAGCGCGTTAGCTAACTACGCCACCGAGGTGAGGGACCCCCAAACAAATGTATAGTGTTTAGTCCTAGGGCTATTAAATACTTAATGTAATGTAAGAGGCTAGAAGTAGGGTGATAGTTTGAAAGAAATTAACAAGCATTCGTACCCGCCTCGGTGGCGTAGTTGGCTAACGCGCTTGTCGTGTTGAGCTCGACTGCTGAGGACGGGGAGATCGAGGTTCGAATCTCGGTTGGGTGAACTGGGGGTGGTTTTTCCTAAATGGTTTTCCACTCTCCCTACACGCAAATGCGGGTTCACTTCCTCTAATTCAACCTTCCCAGTTCCTAATCCATTAGAGTAATTAGTACTTAAAGCGTATAACCCGAACGGGTAGTAAGACGCGGTGCTAAATATTATTATTATTAACAAGCATTCGTCTATAGAGGGAGTGAGTAAAAAAAAATACTGTGAAAATTAGGTGGTAAAACTGTTCAGTAAACATGGAAGGGATGTGACTTGTAGTAAAAAAATAACAAAAACGTGTTAAAATGTAAATTATATGGTTTTCTCGTTTAGTATTAGTGTATTATGAATCTTGTTTAAATAACGTTAGTTAATGTCAAGATGTATAAAAATTGTGTTTTTGTTGGGCGCCACCCCTAGAATCTAGGAGAGAAAAAAAAATTATCAAAAAGAAAAATATTTACCTCGGCTAATTCAGACAGTGGCACGACGACTCTCAATACTCGAGACCACTGGGGACTATTTAAAATAACACATGAGCAATTTAGATAAAAATGGATTGTTGAAATAAAATGTAACTTAGACTACAATAAAAATAAATATATAAAATAACAATTGTTGGCAATTTTGTGGATTTATTTTTGTTTCCTTTTTACCACATCCCAAACCTACCTATGGAATTCCGGATAATTATAATTATTGTTTAACAAAGTATAAAATAGTATTGTTTAAACCAAAAACAATAGAAAAAATATGTAATTAATAAAATTAATAATTAGACATAAAATAGAATGTTACTTAATTCTCTGCATTAGTCTGTCTTTCTGAAAGTTCGTAAATTAATTCTGATATTGATAGGGGAGAAAAAAAAATTAAAATTGAAGAGTTGGATTGACCTCACCCATGAATTAGTCCATATTGAAACACCAACTTCAGAAATTTGTTTCACTTTAGTAATGTAAATTCTTCCACAATTTAAACGAAAATAAACAATCTAGTTCTTGCACACACACTTAGCTTTCCATTTTTGCTACTTGTACTTTAATTTACAACCGTTAATTCACTTTAAAGATAATTTGAATTCGGAGCTCCACAGATTTGGCTCCATGTTATACCAACACCGAGGAAGAAGACCCAGTCTCCTCCAGAAAGTCCAAATTTAAAAATGTTCTATTCTTTACTTCAAAGTCCAAAGAGAAAACTAATATATAAAAACAAAAGATAAAATGTTAGCTATGGACTAGGGATAAAAATCAAATACTATGTTTTCATAAAAGAATTAAATGTGTATGTCTATCGGTCAAAATTGAAAAGCGCGCTGGTTTTGAGTTATTTACATCTAGTCTTGTTTCTTCTTTTACAATTACGAAATCCGATACTCACTTGTTTGATAGAACTGCGCATGCGTTAAAACAAACATGGTCGACGTTGAAAATATCTACAAGAGTCAAACAAACTTCTTAGAAGGATAATTAGTATGTTTAATAAAAGGTAAGTGTTCTTCCTAAAATCAAAACTCCTTATTTAAATGATTTAAAACAATGTTATACGTTGTTCCTTGCGTCCTTTTATTTTATTTAATGGGTGCAAATAGTGTTATTAGTCAGGCCGGTGACACAGCGGCCGAACTCTGAAGTCCTTAATTTTATACAAAAATAAATTGGAAATTATTCTCAAAAATTATAAAAATATAGGGAAATACAAGGTAGGGTGGCAAATTACTTCACAATGTGACCCATGATAAATCAGTCAGGATTTCAAACCTCCATAACAAATTTGAAGGTTAAACCATTTTAAATTTCTGAATGTAGTGAGGGTTGATTATTTTTATTGCACTGTCACAACTCTCTCATCATTTACTTAGAATACTTTTACCAAAAAAACGCAAAAAGTTTATGGATGACGCCCAATATTTTTCTTAAAGCAAGGGTTTAGTAAAATAAGGGCAGCAGTAACTTCAATGGCCGCTTGGTCTAAGGCACTACTCTCACATTATAATAGATCATCGATGATGGGGAGATCAAGGTTCGAATCTCGGTCGAGTGTACTAAATGTATTTTTTCAAAAATTGTTTTCCAATCCTCCTCCGCGAAAATTCTGGTACATTTTCTCTAAATATAACCTTCCTAATTCCTAAAACTATCAGCGTAATTAGAACATAAGCGTAAAACCTGAATAGGTAATAAAACGCGGTGCTAAAACAAAAAAGTAATAAATAGTGTAATACAATCAGGAGGTTTTAGCTACTAATGAGCTATAAAATAAATACTGATAGTTATTATTGTTCTCTTGAAAGCTATATACAAAATATTAACGCTGATAGGGATTATAAAGTATTCCCCTTAACTGCTTATGGTGTTGAGAAGATTAAGGTTATTTGGGTTATATTCCATTGAAATCATTTCATGATGAACGCTGAATTTAGTATTAGTGTAAGAGCTCATATTATTTGGCAGATGTAAGTTCTGACTGGCGTTTTTTAAGCACTGCTTCTCACTACTTCTTCAGGCTATATGCATAAGCACTTATTACGCTAGTGAGCCATGGGTGAGAAAGGATGAATTTCGGTTAAGTGTACCCAAATTTGCTTGTATGATAGTGAAAAAAAATTTGGAAAAAATTACCCTCAGTACACCAGGCCGGGATACGAGCTCCAATATCCCTGTCATCGACAGTCTAGTCCAACAATAGAATGACGCCATAAGCTATGCGTCCCCCAAACCAGTTCCAACGTTAATGTAAGTTATTTAGTGTTGTCTTAAGTGGTAGATTGTATATTATACCCTAAACCAAGGTTTAAAAAGTACACATTTAATATCCCAATGTGAAGTAAAATTCTCCCAGACACGGCTAATGACCCTTTCTGTTAACGAGTTTAAACACTTCTGCAACGGTTGCCTGGAAAATAGCATCTCATGAATCTAAGTGTGCAGCCTCCGCTCGTCACAAGGGTCTCTTTTCATAGAGAAGAATGTAGTGTACACCAGCCAAAATTAGGTTATTGACACAGCCATTGTGTAAGGTAACAAGCTCTTTAGAAGTGACGCATTTTATCACAAGGCCCCGGTCCTCCGTTAAGTGTTTCAGCAGACATGAGTAAAAAAAAACCACACTTTAATATCACTATTATTTTATAGAAGAGAAAAATACGCTACGGATAGTTGTAGGTACTTTGAAGAATAGTAGGCCTATTTATAGTAAAAACAATTCTTGAACAATTTATGAAAAAAACATAATCTACCCGCTTCAGTGGCTGCATTGTCTTCATCAAACAGCCCACGTCAACCTTTTTTGCGGCTCGCTGGCTCATGAAAAATATAAAATTATTTTAAGAGAAAAAATTACAAACGCAAGTTTACATTCTACATAAACAACTAATTAAACAAGTACGTATTTTATAAAAGATTTTTGCTTTTTACGTATCTATGAAAAGTCTAAAAATAGGAAAAAAATATGATTTCAAGCATTAAATTTAAAAAAAAATAGATTTGTAAGTATTTTAATCTGGGAAATTTAATCAAATACGGGGGTGATTATTTTAATTGTGGTGAATAAAATTTAGGAATAATGTGTATTGTATTTACATTCAAATATCTTTATAATTAATTTGTAAGTATTTTAATCTGTGAAATTTAATTGAATACGGGGATGATATTTTAATTGTGATGAATTAAATTTAGGAGTAGGCCTATGTGTTTTATTTACATTTAAAAATCTTTAAAATTAATTTGTATATATTTCACTAGAAATCCGAAATTTCATTTGTGAAAGACAGGCCTAATCAGCTTATACGAATATTTTAATATTTATTCAATCCTAATATTGTCGGTACAGTCTTACGAGTATTGCGACCTGTGAGCCAACAAGAGGCAACTTTTACCCTTGGCCATAAAAAGTTTAAATGCCCCAGCTCTAAAGCGTTATACTCATGTTAGACTAGACTAGCGATGTTGGTGAGATCGAGGCTCGAATCTCAGTCAGGTAATTTTTCATAAATAGATTTCATCCTCCCTCCACGCAAATTCGGGTACACTTCCTCTAAACGAAGCCTTCATCATCCCTGTAATATTATAGTTATTATTATTATTATTTTTAGCACCGCGCCTTACTACCCGTTCGGGCTATACACACTTACGCTAATGTGTAATGGTAGGGTGATTGTGAGATGAAATGGAGGACATACAGTTTAACGTGGAATACGAACCACGGTGGAGGCCTGGCACTACCCACATTCACAAGATGTCTTGTCAGAGGTTAAGGAAGGGTTTGGTAATCAGATAAATCTGTGCTGGGACCGAGGATCGAACCCCGGCCGCCAGCACAGAAGTCTGACATTTTACCCCTGGACCGCCAAGTCACCTTTTTTAGAGTAATTATTACATAGGCGTATAGCCTGACCAGATAGTAAGACTAGCTGCTAAAAAAAGAAGAAAGAAAAAAACGTTAAACAATAGTGTGATCCTTTATTATTACAAGACAAATAGAACTTTAGGCTGCCCCGTCATCCTCTTTGAGAGCCATTGATAAACATAAAATGTAATTAATTTAATAAGCCCATAAGTTTTAATATTTTTTTAAAAATGTTTGGTTTATTAAGGCGGGAAGGAAGATGACGTGAGAAAAGGTCAGTGTTTTTTCCGTTTTTATGGCAAAACATTTTTTGGTCGAAATAAATAAAATATTGCTCCAGTACAAATATATAGTTTAGTTTTCTTCGCCAGTTTCTGAATATCTGTCATGAGCCTGGTGGCATTTATAAGACAATTTTTTTGAGAAAAGGCTAGTCATTAAATTCCAGGATGCCCTTGAAAGATATTCAATAAATTTTGAGATCACCAAGTGAAGAAAATTAAATTATATATTCGTACTGGAACAATATTTTAATTATCTTGGCCAAAAAAAGGTTTTGCTATAAAAAACTGCAAAAACACTGTGTTTTTTTTCTCTCGCGTTCCCTTCCATACCACCTTGAACAGGATAAAAAACCTTTTTCTCTTAATCAAATACGAGCTACAATCTTCCCTTGATATTTATGTGTCTGCTGCTATCCAGTCTAATCACATGGTTAGTGAAGTTTACCACAACTACACGATGGTGAGTATACAGTCTAGGTTGTTACTTCAAGGTGGGAGATTAGAAAACGTGTTTTAGGGTAGTATTTTTTACAGTTTTTTATCAGAACAATTTTGTTCAAAATAAATCAAATATTGCTCTAATGGAAACAAAGAGATTAATATTCTTCACATGTTGATATCAACAGTTATTTAATACATTTGGTGAACATATTAGAATTTGATGAGAAACTCTTAAATAAAGAGAACAAGTTGTCAATATATTTCAGGATAACCTTGACAGATATTCAGCAACTGTTGAGATTAGCATGTGGAGAAAACTAAGCTATATGTTTCTATAGAAGAAATATTTGATTTATTTTAGCCAGAAAATATTTATGCTATAAAAACTACAAAATTAATTCACTAAACTTGCACTCACTAGCATCCCACCTTAAGCTAGTGTTGAAAGATAAATATTTATTACAACAATCCAAGGTTTAGTTAATTTGTTAGTCGTGATATATATATATATATTAAAAAAAACACCCATTAAATAAACTAATAACTAAACTAAATTACTGAAAACATGTATGTATTTTACCACTTATACGAAAACCGATCATGATTTATGTTTCTAGATTGAAAGTTGGAGCTTGGTTTGGACGAAACTAGTCTCATTTAATGTTGTCATGTGCCCCTCCGCCCCCTCTCTTATACCTAGGCATCGAGTGCTAATAGAAACCACTGGTTAACATACAGTACATTTGCTTGTCCGTATGTGTGTTTACACATTCCTCTGTACGTAATTGCACTTTCCCGCTCTACGACTAATTAACATTCATTCCCTCTATGTTTGCACTACAGATGATACTCCATTACGCCCTGTCATTGGAGTGTTTTGACAATATTAGTGCAGAAAACAACGTTCGATGAACCTACTGTAATGTTGCAATCAGGGATTCTTGCTCATGCTTGTATGATTTTTTTGTAGCAATATCTTTATTTAATGCTGTAAGAAAATATTTATTCATCCGCATCGGTAGTAAAATTGTCTAAAAGCCGCCGTTTATTGAGTTATTGGGGTTCAAATCCCAGCTGGATGTACTGTTTAAAAAAAAATCTAATTAGTTACCATTCCTCCTCCAAGAAAATGAGGGTGAATTTTCTCAAATTATGTTATCCTCGTTCCGATCGTATTAGCTTAAATGCGGTGAAAAATAGCTAAACTAACACAAATTGTCACTATAGCCTAAACCTAAGGTTCTTTGAAAGGCTAAATTAATTAATTCCAAAATTACTTACATCGGTGACCGAATGGCCTAAAGCGTTAGATGTGTAATGGCCATTATCACCGTTAAAGGCAAGGCAGGAGCTGACACCCCCAATGGGTGTATTAGTTTTTAGTTTTCAACCTACAATTTGTCATGCTTATCATTGTAAAAACACACTAATAAAGGTGCAGATAATATTACATACCTTTATAATCACTTATTTATATATTAAGACGTTAATAACTCTTTTTTACTAATCCTAATATCAAAATTAAACAAAAAATAGAAAAAAAAGCTTTGTCTTTGTATATATTTTTGTTTTTATGTTTGCTATCAGTTCTAATAAGTAACACTGTTTTTAAAAGTTTCATTTTTCCGTCAAAGAAAGGAACAAATGTTTTTAAACTCCGCTTCTTCCCTCCATATTCTTACCCTTTCTCGCGCGAAAAACACGGATATTTTCCCATTCTCTGCGTGTATCTTCTATGAGATTCACTATCTTGTAGTATCGCAGCGCGGCGCACGGGATGAACCCGAATCTCCAAAGACGGGATGAAACGATGCACTAAAACGGGAGATGATGGAGGGTTATGCTTTCAACTTTTACAAGATAAATGAGTGGGGCCTTGGGAAGAAGGAAGAAAGGAAATGAGGAAAAGAGAGAGTGACGTGGAGATGGGGAGTGGGGGGACGAAGAGAACGAAGTTTAGAGGAGATAAGATGAAAAGGAGCTTCACGTAATGGCGTGGGTTGCGAGAAAGAAGGGGTGGTTTTGGTGGAGTGAGAAGAGCTTAAAAGGATGGCTGCAAAGAAAAGAAGAAAAGAAGGGGAGTGGAAGGAGAAAGGGTGTCGGAAAGTGTCCATCTTGCCCAGAAAGGATATAGCTTTTTGGACACTCTCTCCTCCCAGATCCTTTTTTCTCTGCACTTGTGTGTGATTCTAAATGGGGATGTAAGAAGGACTAAGCGAGAAGGAGCCGTCCTCGCTTGCAAAGTTTGATGGACACTTTTGAAAGTTACATTTTTGACGATTTTTATAAGTGGCTAAGTGAGGATCAGCCCCAGGCCAGTTTTTTGATCCCCCAATTCAAAGTGGAGGAACTCTCATTTTCCTCGCAATCGCACTCAAATATAAACACAAAGAGTCTTGATAAAATAAGATTGGAGGACAATCTCAGAGGGAAATGGTGCATACCGAGGAAGAAGTAATCAAAAAAATAAAACATGGTGTTGTTTCAAGTATATTGTCATATCAAGTATTTATTTCATGTGTTGAGAAACTTTGAGTACGTTTTTATGTATTTGAATGCGTTTTAAAACCAGTTCCAAAAAATTGGGATTGTATTCGTTTTGTGTTATAAAGTAATTTGTTAAACAGCGTACTTCAAATAAAATTCGGATTATCAAGATAAATGTCTATGTATATAGTTAATCCTTTGAAAGGGCGTTGATTTAACACGAATCAACTTGGTCACATGTTGAACACTGATCCAATAGAAGAACCACTTGAAATCAATGCCTAACTTTAAAGATAAGTTGGTTTTATCTTAAAGTTTGAATTATGACTATTTAATAAAATTGGTTTGGAGTAACTCAGAAAACAACTCCAAAAAGAACAGTAAACTTATCCTTACAATTGATACCACTAGAAAATATAATTAATGTCGTCGATTAGGGTAAAATATAGAATGTAACTATAGGTCTTGCTGGTTATCAGTCGACCTTCGTAGCCATTGGTACACTATTGGAATGTGTTTATTTAATATCACCACGTTTTGTTTAAAAAGAAAAATCTCTATTAGAGCTGATTAGGATTTGATTCCAAGCCTTGAAACGTTTAAATGTTTATGTACATTGTAAGGAAACTAAATTTAAGGAATATCGGTAGCTGCTCAGTGTCAAAGATATCCTGGGCTTGTTGTGTAGCTGCATCTTTTTGTAGAAAAAAAAGAAGTATATCTTTGTTTGATTTGTGAAAAAAAATCACCACTAGCACCACTCATCGGTAGAGCACTTAACGAAAATCCACCACTCAAGGTATTCGCTTTGTATATTTCGGGAAAATATGTTCGTTCTATCAGTGAATTCAGAACCAATTACAGACAATATAATGAGCTCTCACCTGGTATAGTAGTTACTATGATCTGGAAAAACGTTTGTGGAGAACGGTCTTAAACATTAACATTGAATTAATGTAATAGAGGGGGTGTCAGTAAGGCCTATCCCACTTACAGAGGGAAAATATTTATATTGGCCTTGGAAAAAAAACACTAAAAAACTTGTATTCACATTGAAAAGTGTAAACTTGTAAATAAAATAAAAAAATATATTTCTTGTATATTGTTATAGGAATAATGTAACTTAATAGGGGTGTGTCCAGTGAATAATAAAAATAGAGCAAATACTATTAAGTTTCTTTAGTTAAATAAAAAATAATGCTATGCTGCCTGTTGGACGTCCAAATAATTTACAGCTCTACAATGAAGAAAAAGAGCCTAAAGGTAATCTTTATATATAAACATTATAATATTCATAACGAAATTAGTCACTGATGGTTCTTACAAGCTTCTGTGTTTAATTTGACAGTGAAAACAAATAACATACTTTAATTTTATAATTCTACCCAAAATGGCTTAATATACATTTTAATTTAGTCTAAATAGTTTGCCAATTCATTATAAATATGAAAATAATTGTGTCCAGCTGATGGTTACATATAAATGGGCTTTGAAGGTCTTTTGGAGAAAATACAGACAGTTCTTACATGGATAAGTGAATTGGGGTAGATGCCTTGAAGCTGTAGTAGCGTCACTTTTTTTTTCTTTAGGAAAGAAGAAAATATATATACCCATTAGATTTCGATTATTTTTTCCTGAGGATGCTGGTTTATCAATATATGGTAAAGTTGAGTAATCTCACACGATAATACAGTAAAATTCAGGCATAATTGGCCTTAAAACCCCTAAAAAAATGGCGGCGCTTCCCCCTCCACCGCGCACGATGCGTCACTGTTCTCGCTTATCGTAATGCATTCTTTGATCCTTTAGCTATCCAGTGGTATAATTTAATTTTGGATGTAGAGGATAGATTCGAAACTACAACGCCAAACTGTATCCCCCGATTTTGTTATCATTAGGTTTTTTGGATTGCCCCCGTATGGTAGCAAATTTAAAGACGTATTCACGTCAACATTTTCAGATGCACAAATTTTTGCAGCCATGAAAAGGCGTAATTTTTGAGAGAGTTTCATAGAGAGGTCAAAGTATTGTCGTCTCAACAATAGAAGAAGAAAAAATACAAGTGTAGTTCATAGAGAAATGTATAACTACAGTGAGAACTCTTTGGAGCATGAAAAATGTCAGTATTTCAGTTAGGTACAGAAATAGAACACCCCAGGTACAAGAAGCATAAAGAAAATGGTCAAAAAACTTCATAGTAGATGGCGGAGTAGAAAACCGTGTTGAAAACCTATATGAAATCAAAAGTCCATTCAAATCTGGCGCTGTATGATACACGTTCAAGAATCGTCAATCATGTATTCCTTAGATTGGTTCACAGTTATGCCGCTAGATGGTAGTGTAGCTTCGTCGTCTGCTAGAAGAACTAGTTGTGTCGTACGTGAACCAAATCAAACTGACATCGACAGAGAACATTCCAGAGGTTGAAAGCAGACAGGTACAGACGTGTACTTTAAATAAATGTCGAGAATTAATATTGGTTTCGCAACTTCAATGACGTTGACATAAACAAAAGTAATAGTTTATCTTCAAATACCAAAGTGATTAGTTCCGGAACTCGCCAATAAGACATTCAACATCTATATATTGAATAAAACAATTAATATAAAATAGAGTTAAATATTGTGTTACACTTTGTTGTTGTAGAAATTCCTACGGACGTAGGGAATGCCTATATCGAGATATGTTGTGTGTGTGTGGCCAGTAACCTTATGGCTGGACATCTTATCTTGTCTCGGGGCATTTCGCCGGGGGTTGATCATGAGAGTGGGGGTGCTTTGTGCCCCTGCATGTATATTTTGTAAGTTTTTATATTTTAACTGTATTTGGCCAGAAGTCTGAATTTTATAGATGTGTGATTGATGGTTAGTTATTTGAATTTCTATGTGAATTAGAGAAATAAAGTAATTAATAATTTAGGACGTAAACTGATGATCTGTTTGGTACCCCAAAAAATGCACCATATGATCAACGAATAATTCTGGTGGTCATAATTAATCAATTATATGTACATTTCTTACAAGGTAACACATTGTAGTATAGCGTTCAGGCTAGTAGTATTGTAAATATTACGTGCATCCGGCCTAGCTAGTATTATTAATATCTGCGCTACCCATGTTTTGAAAAGTAGTTTATGAAAATACCAAGGGATGTTGATACTCACAAGGCTATAAACATTGTTTTCAAGCAACATCGCCGATTCAAACAGTAGAAGTAATCATATTTTTACGTGTCCGTTCAAATAACAAATTACATTTTCAAAAAGGTGGTAGATATTTTCCCTCACATTGGTCCTTCAGATTTTTTTTTTTTTTTTAACTAGCTTCACATCCTCACTTCCCCCAGTATAGCTTGTTATCGACCCAGGATCGCCTTAGTAACCTCTCGCGTTTGAAACAAGGTTAATGTATACGGACAAGTCAGGGGTACTAATTACATCTGCGGGGTTAATTTAATCTGAACCCAAACATAACAAACAGGGAAATCGCGTATTAATATCGGACGCATTGGTGCATGCAACGCGCATCTTTGTTTAGATTCTCACTGGTCATTGTTTATGCAATTAATACAACTCTAACCCATAATATCCAAATATTTTTTACTAGCCAATTTATCCTGTTGACTCGGAATAAAGGGCTAGCTGCAAATATGCCAACCATGTGTTTACCTGCATCCTCCCCAATCACACAGACATGCCATAACATTTGAAAAAAGAAATTGAAATTTTTCAAATATGAAACACATATGCACCTTTCAGGAAATTTTAGTAGTCTACTTTTGATCTTCACTCAAACCACCAGGTATATCAGGGGTGTACAAAGTACCCTTTATTGCCAAGTAAAAATAATGATTATTGAAAAATCTAAATTAGTATGCTACATACATATTATATAGTTAAATCTCCATAAATATCTTATATTTTACATTTACATTCCATAGTAATATTAAAGCCATAGAAGTTAATTAAATAAAAATGATGGCTGAAAATCACATGGCTGTACACATAATTTAAAGCCAATTTAACTCGCATTTTTATCAGTGAAATAATATTCTTCATATGGTGGTACATTAGAGTTGTAGTACTGCCGCCTCAGACATGTGCTTGTTGTACCACGATAGATCCAGTTAGGTCATTATTTTGCCCATTTTAAAATTAACCACACATCCATTTAAGTTATTATAAGAATAGTCATTTAAGACTTTGCTATATTTTAAAGAAACATTTTAGGTTTATTTACTGTAGAAAGGTTGACAGAGTTTGAATCCTCGCTTCTCCTATCAAGTAGAAAAAGTGATGATTATAATTACAAACAAATTTAAATAAGGAAGTTTTGGGAAGGATGAGACATAAGATAAATATGTAGTTTAGACAAATCAGTTTAATAAAATGTAAACAAGAGAAATAGAATTATATACGTTTTAGAATAGATTTTATTTCAAACAGTCCATTGTAATTTAAGATAACTGTATTCAGTTATCATAGTTGTATACGACCCAATAGGCAGGAATAGAAATAAGCACCTTGATGACAAGGCACTAACAGACGAAAGGTATAACAAGCGGTTTAGTTTACTGACTCTAAAAATTAGGATTACAGCTCATTCTCCCACAAAGGAGTATCTGCCTCAACATGGCGGCAGTCAAAAATAACCTACTAAAATTTATTTAATGTTAAGCCACGTTAATCCTAGTCTTAGACCTAATAGATATACACATGAATACTAAAGCAATCAAAATTAATACTACCAGGGGTATTTAATCCTAGTTTTATAGCGTTACTATAAGGAGATAGCTCCACTGAGAGTTATAAACCAAAAAACAATCTTCTTGAAGAGGAGCCATCATTTTACAAATAGTAAATGGCGAGCAATTAGGTTAAAATACGATGGTTGGTCAATTCCTAATAAGTACTGCCTTGACATTCAATAGTATAATTTATATTTCCACCCATTACTAGGGCACACAATAAATAGTGCAAACAATATTAGTATAACTTGATACAAACGATGCCTAAAGGGGCCGGAGACAGAACACTATCCCTGCGGACCACTACTACAAATTAGTAGTGCTCCTACAGGTTGATCACCCTAAATAAAAACACTAAAAAGAGACAATAGTGACTGATATCTGTCACTGAACTAGCTAGGTCATTAAAGAAAACTTTAGATAACATGATATTCGCCATAAAAATATCATAAACGTGGTCATACCATTTAGGGAATCATTATTATTTCATTATATATATCACTATGTCTTAAGGACTTATAAAAAGAAATCAAACACACTGACCCAATTTATAAAGTCATCTGGACCTAGTTAAATAGAAAATTAAGCCCTCGAATCTAAACTACGCCATATGGGCATAGTAAAATAAAGTCAGACATTCTGACACAAAAGTTATGTATTATGGACAAAGCCAAAGAGAATTTACGAGTAGCACCTAAAACTAAGCCTGATGGGCATAGTGAATAAAGTCAGACACACTGACTGAAAAAACTATGTCATATGAATATAGCAGAGAGGAGTTTAGAATCTAATCCAGATTCTAAATTGTAGATACATAAGGTCTCATAAGAGGCTTCCTCTGCGATGGGGTGGTGAGACCGACGCCTGACACATCGTATTCACTCGTTGATTCTTCGGTGATGGAGGCTTACGTCGTAGTTATTCCTTCGTCAAATTGATACGATAGAATATATTATGTGAATCGATCAATGACGCTTGTATAGTAACGGAACTGACCTACTCGGGGACAGGTTAGCATCAGGACATCTAAGGGGGGTAAGCGGGTAAAGTTGTAATAATTGCAGTGAATGACCACTAGTACTCTTTGATGTTGTGGCGAGCAGAGAAAATTATCTGCCTTTTCTTGGAAGCGTGGTTTGTGATTAAGACGTCGAAGTGCTGGTGATGGTGGCATGGTCAGCTTTCTTGGAGCTAGGGTGCTTCCCAGCAACAGAAGACAGTGAGTTAACAACTGCCACATATTATTTGAATATATTAGCACTTGTAATCATTGTGCTAATTATATTTATGGTATTTTTTATTGAAGTTATTAAACAGCCGGTTTAACGTGCTACAAGTTGATAGTACTGAAAGTCAAGGAAGAAGTTGACAATGGTTTAATTGACTGGCGAAAGACGTTCGATACAGTGAAATGGAAGAAATTGATGGAAATATTCAAGAAGATCGGCATCAACTGGAGGGACAGAAGGCTGATTGCAAACGTGTACCTGGGACAGCAGGTGAAGGTGAAGTAGAAAAATGGAGAAACCAACAGCGTGGAGATAGGAAGAGGAGTGGATAGGGATGTTTTAGATCACCCCGTCGGTTCAACTTGAATAGAGAACGGTTGGTCAGGTAGGCTCTGGAGGCACGTGGCAATTTTAGGATAGGAGGATGAATCAGCAACACAATATAAAAGGCAGATGATCTACCATTTCTGGCCAAAAATAAAGAGGAGTTGCAGTAAATTATGGCCCATCTGGTGGAGAGAAGGAGAAAATATAGCATGGAGATCAACATTGAGAAGTCAAAAGTGATGGTGAGTTCACAAAGTTAAATGCTGCTTAAAATCCAAATTGGAAACCAGTCGTTGGAAAACCTAAACAGTTCAAGTACCTGGGAGGTCTGCTGAGAAAGGATGCTTACTGTACCAAGGAAATTAGATAGAGGATCATCATGGGCAAGAAAGCTTTCAACAAGAATCAATTACTGCTGACCAGCAAGTTTAGTTTGGAACTGAGGAATACACTGATGAAATACTACATTTGGAGCATCACGCTTTATGGAGCAGAAACTTGGACTTTTAGGGAGATAGAAAATAAATAATTGGATAGCTTTGAAATGTGGGACTCGGGAAGACTCTAGAAGATCAAGTGGAAATACAGGGTGACAAATGACGAAGTCTTAAGAATAGTGTGTGAGAAGAGAACGGTTTTAAATGTTATTCTACGGTGCAAAGCAACTTGGGTCGGATACATCCTTAGGAGGAACTGTCTTATGCAAGACGTGATAGAAGGAAAGGTCAATGGAAATAAGAGCCTATGAAGAAGGAGATATTCAATATTTGATGACTTGAAAGAAATAAGAAAATTTTGATAGCTGAAGGAGGAGGCAGAGGGCAGGGCACATTGGCGGTCTAAGCTCACTGACAAAATGAATACACTTACCTTAAGACAAAAAGCATAGTGATAATATTAATAATATAATAATAAACACATTATATCTGAAAAATATCCAATCCTGAAGAGCTATCAATTTTATCCTATCAAAAATTCTTCCCATGAATAAATAAAACATACTTGAATATTAAGTGGACTCCAGGAGTTGTGACAAAGAGGCCACTATTTATTTCTTATCCACAAGTATTCTTAGAATCGATATAAAACCAGTGAGAGTGGAAGCACAAATGATATGTTTATTGCCAGAAAGCATATGGGACAGTAGTAATCACCACCAGGCTATTTTATTTGTGTTGAATTTATCTATAACAGGTAAAGGGTAGGCAGCCTATGGTGCGCATACTACAGGTTGGCAATTAGTGAGTGTTTTTTTTCAGACTGCATGAAACGTTTAAAAATACACTAATTACGATTTTATATATATATATATATATATATATATATATATATATATAAAGTATTCTTAAAAAAAAGTATGATTTCATAAGATATTTTTACCTATATATTTTTACCACTATTTATCCAGGAGCGTATGTGTCAAATTATCTACGCTTCTCTCAGAAAGATCTCATAGCAATATACCCATTATCTTTACTTCATAGTGTGCAAACTCGAATTTGAATGTTTTGGTGCAAACCTAAGAGACAGACCCACTTCAAACCGAGTTGTTCAACTTTCTTAAGGGGGAGAAAATCTTAAAAATAGCAGATTCTTGCATGTGTCAATCATGTTGAGGCTATGTGCTTCATAATATGTCAAACATAGTTTTTAATCCTTGCAGGGTCTCTGATTTATTTTTCATTTGTGAAATCAGTTGGAGTACGAGTGATATGTATATCACCGGCTGCAGGTGTAGTTTAAATTATACATACAATATATGTGCTCGTAAAAACGATGAATGATCATTTCCATAAAAGAAAATATTATAAATGTAGACCTCTAATTAATGCTTGTATTCGTATATTCCAGAAATATGTGCAGTCTATCCGTATTCGAATGATTACTTGAAATTTTCCGCGGTGACGATGGGGGACATAGCGACAAAGCTTCTAGTTAATAACTACATTATGTCCCATTTATGACGGAATAAATATTTGTGCACAATGCTTAGCTGTGAAACCATTCCAAAATGTTCAAAAACGGCCTTTTCAACGCAGTTTTTATACAATTATCATTTAATATTTCAACAATATTTAGTTATAGGAACAACTATTAACTCTGTATATCCATTAATGTTTGACCATAAATGAGCCACGTGCAATAGTATTCGTGTAAATTTACGATTTTAAACCAACTGTAACACGGAGTTGATGGGCATGTGATGCACGCTATTAAAAGAAGATATGAAAACCAGAATTAAACTCACATTTGATAAAATAATTCCCAATACAGATAGCCAACGTCAAAATGTTTAACTATTCTAGTTCAACCCCTTAAATCACTCGTCCACCTAGATGTAGGATACATTGAAGATGGAATTGTACTTTCGACAAAATCTAAAGGCCATAGAGAACGCTTGCTCAGGGTTCTTTCACCTGAATTCCCTCCAAATGATCCCACATAGGTCTAATCCCAAAGGTGCAACCTGGCAAATCTACCGTTTGATCCCCTGATCCCCTCTTTACTTCCAGTTCTAAACCCTCCCCTACCACCCCCTACGTATCATGTGGTCTCACTAGGAAATCACATCGCACCCTCCGTGTTTTAATCACATCGTATTATTCACGGTTTCAGTGACCCGTGAGTTGCATAGTGTCGGAGAAATATTTCGTGGTTCACCCTTATTTGTCGTCACACGCCTCGGGAGGGAGAAACTTGCCGCTACCATGTTTACAAAGTACGAATGACTTGTTAAAAAGGTGAAACGTTCTTTATAACGTATTAAAAAGCGAAAATGTTCACTTTTTTTTTGTGGCATCTTCTACGTATGATTTTGATAAATATAAATTGGTTGGATTTGGGAAAACAAGGAGCTGTGAAGAAATTCAATGTGTACTTGCTAAAAACTCACATAATAAATTATAACTCCTTATATAATAAATAAAACTAACCGTAGCGCCTGAATATTTACTCATCGTTTATTACTACATTTATTTATTAAGCTCGTATTTAAGGGATTAGTTTATTTTAAATCATGTGTTTGAAAAAATCTCTTGAACTAAATCTGGAACTTTTTTAAATATCCTTAAATCCACCTTCTTATCATAGTGGTTAACGCATTTTCCGTAAGATTATAACGTTCCGGACTTGAATCATGACAAGCTCAAAGATTTATATAGTGATATCTGGTTTGTCAGCTTTCATTGGATGCTAAACTAACGGACTTAAGTTTTGCTGATGTGTTATTCTAAAATTAATTAGGGTAAGTACCTACGATACAGATCACTGGCGGTATAACCTATAAAAAGTTGTTTAATCATGTTCAAATCTGATTGTATATTTGTGATTTTCATTACATTTGTTTGTTTTAAAAATTACAATATATGAGCCAGAATAAATACTATAATAGTATAATATAACATGTAAGATATTTAAAATAGACTTTTCTGATGGGATATTCAGACTACTCAGTTTTTACAAATTAGAACAAATAGTATACATTTTTAAAGCTAATTCATGGGTTAGTAAGACACAAAATACAACTGTGAATATCAACAACTGTAAATTTTTCTAGTTCCATTTATATTTCCGTGAACGTTGGCTTGAATTTAGATAGTTATGGTTTTATTTTTATTTCGAGTTAGATGATACTTTAATTTTGTTTTTCTTAACTATACATTAATATTTTGTAACATATTATATTTGATCAAAATTGTAAAAATTAAACCCTTACAAAACGTAGAGAATTCGTGAATTATTGTAACCGTTTCAAATAAATTACAAAAATTAATAATTTACTCCTCAACTTTCCATCGTATTCTTGGTAAACGGACTGTACAGTATTACTACACCAACAAACGTTACTATCTATACCTTTTGTGTGTGTGTGTGTGTGTGTCACCATGTCAAAAATTATATAAAATAAAAACTTTCAGATAAGATAAAATTGTCATTTGTAAAACACAAAATAAAAATAAAAATTTTCAAATATTCTGAACGTGATCGGTTAGCCCCTCCATTATATCAGCACATCACACTCATTTTGTTCGCTCTAAAGTCTAAGCCATTGTGCTCTGATGCGTATAGAAAAAAAAAGTTAACCCCACCATCCCCCTCCTCAACACGTCAAATATGGCCTATCAAATGTTTGTATACAGCCATACTATCAGATCACTTAACGAGAAAAGAGAACGAGAATAAAAAAAACAGGCACACACAAAATATACCCCTTATCCAAACTTGGAACAACACCATAACTGAATTTACAGGCCGATCACGTTCAGCCTCGTCTGAATTTAACTTTGTGGTGAATTAACTATGACGTCAAGCCAATACAAACACATGTCATATATATATATATATATATATATAATATATGTACAGCTATATTTCTTTTTTTGTTCTGTTTGGTTGCACGATTGGTGTTTGAACTGAGCTAACGGCTCACTAGCCATTCCCATGTTAATTTTTAGCGACTCTACTGACGCCTCAACAACATGAGGGCGTTCGTTTTGTTCGATTGGGTGAATTTTCACGTATCACTACGTACGAGGGTGAGCAGAAAAACCGGACAAGTAAATTGGTTTTAATTTTTTCACAAAATATCCTTGAAAACCCTTCTTCCTTATCTATTAACACATTTAATACATGGATCACAACCTAATCCAATGGGTTGGGGATAGAACAGGGTATTATAGGAAAACCACTCAAATGAGTGTAAATTTAACCACAATAGCATGGAGGGAGGATAGAAAGACCGGAGGGAAAACATCGCCAGTGCCACGATGGGGGAATAGCGGGGATTTAGGGGGAGTCAAAAGAGATTTGGACCACTTTGCCACACTCACGTGAGTAGAGGTGTGCTGACAGATGGCGGAGTAAAAGAGGATTACCTTTCAGAAACCAATATTAAAATCCCTTTGCCAAATGAATCTCATTCAGGAGATATATTTTAAATTTATTTTATTTTCCACCGAAAAATTGACTTAACATATTGTTGTAAGCACTCCATGACAAAAATTCTATGGGATTTACGTAGTAGATCGGTTTGGGGTGACGAAAGGATCGGTTAATTTGTCAAATTAAAATGCTACTTCACTTATAAATAAACAAAAAGTTGGCTTGGCAATATTGTTTGTTTTTATCTGTAATATTTGGGATGCTATTTATATTTGTGTTTTTCTCTCTGATGTTAAGGGAATAGCAATTGTGTAGCCACCATTCAACCCTATCTTGAGACACCTCCATTTAATCCCGAGCCTGACGGCCTGCCACCTTCAAACACATTTCCACATTATCCTGTTGTAGATGTCTTGGTCTACCAAGGGGCTTGTATTTTCAGGTTTATCAACTAATACTTCTTGTCAAACCTTTCATCCCCCATTTGCCTCACATCACGACCCCACCTTAGCCTACACACGTTGATTATACTTAATATGTTTGGGGATGTAGGCGTACCACGAAATTATTCAATACATAGCTTTCACCTTTCTCCTGATTGTTTATGCCTCTTAGGTCAAAATATCTCTGGCAAATTTTTGTCCTCAAAACACTCGATCTATTCTGATGGTAAAGAGTAAGAGTCCAAGCTTCACATCCATAAAGAACAAGGAAAGGTTTAGATTTTCATATATTCTCAGTTTAATTTTTCGAAACCGGAGACGAGACTACAACAGCTTACAAACTGAATAACATCAAGCATTGCCTGCATGAGTTCTGTTTTAGAGCCCTCTTCTTGAATTTCATTCCTATCAGTTGACACAATTCACAAGGATGTCAATTAGTCATATTCCTCAAAACGCATGTTGCTGATCTCAATGAATTAATTTAATTAGAATACATTGTTTCAACATATTATAATCACATAATTTTTAACAAACCTATTACATATTGTATATCTTTCATACGACCCATAGTTTTGAGTATGATATAAATTCATATAACTTTCAACTTTTTGTTTAAGTCTTGAATGTAAATAGAAAATGGTTCCATTGCTCGCACAAGCCAATATGTTTGTCTATTTTTTTATAAATCAGATTGCAAAAAGGTGAATCAAAATATATCTTTTTTCCTAACTATATAATCAATCGAACATGCATTAAAATGAATATGTGCAAAACTTATCTTATATAAATAATGTTTACTGTGAAGATTGAATAACATAATAGAGTATTGTGGAACATTAGACTAAATATGGCGGAACCCTATTGGGAATAACCTTATCTTATAGCCACAAAACGTTACTTTAACTACTTTATTACACTCATACGTCCAATCATGTGATCTTCAGCTGTCACTTTTGATTATATAGTATGATGTAACCCAATAATAAAGCATAATGCTAGCTGCAAACATTTTCTTTTGCCTTTTTAAATACCCTTTTTAGCAGAATACTATTATGACTTAGCCCTTTTTAGCTTAATAAATTGATCTTCAATATAATATTGTATAAATGACAAGACCGGTCCTCACAACCTCTGCAGAAGTTGCGCGATACCACGTGATACATTTGACCCCTTCCAGTGAGATGCAGATGAAAGCAACCGTAGAAACTTGGATAGTAACTTGAACATAATATGGTACCACACCACTTGAGTCTTTATCGATGTCGATTTATTACGAGGACATGTCTTGACTAGCCGTCGAGTTTCGAATGCGTTGTTGATAAAACCATTTTGCTGTATTTATTTTGAAATATGACAAACAACGATCGTTATAAACCAATCGGGTCTGTTCATGCTACAGTTGGAGAGTGGCTGGTTTACTCTTTAGCCAGACGGCCATATACATATCTGATGGAGATCAATTTTTAAATTTGAACAAAATAATGAAAATTTGGATTGGCCATTTAGATACAGGTTTAAGTGACGAGGAAGGAAAAGTTTTATATATATATAATTGTAACCGTACGGCCTAAATTGGAAGGCGTGTTTGTATAATATTGTATGTTATGGATTGTGAATGACAAAACGAGTGTTGTGATTAGCCTGTAAACAAATAGAATAGAGCTGACCTCATAAACATTGTCAGCATTCGTCAGTCAGAAACCAGGCCAGGGGGCAGAAACAAGAGCAGGGGATCCAGTCATCGTGGCTGACTAAACAACACCACAGTGTAGGGGTCACGCTGGCCGATTCGAGACTACGCGGACTAGGATGCCGGTTCATCAGTATTTGTGGTAGAAGGCTACCGCTTGAACCCAGAGCACCGGGGTTCGGAAACCATATATGGACCACCTAGAAGTCAGACAGGCCATTGCATATTCCTAACACCACCTCGGTTCGTCACAGGTTTCCAAATATTATTTATGTTCTTTCTTCCTCGTATAACTATCAACATCACATTTGTAATAGACATTGTAGTATTAATATACAATAATTGAATGTCAATCATGAACCCACGCAGATATACACAATCCCCTCCCCCTATACTCGGCTATAGTATATCCTGCCCACTTTCTAGGTAGCATAGAAGAGGGTCGGGGGGTTATTATTATATTAAAACACTTCAACAGAAACTACACCCCCTCCCCTCCCACACACACACATATATATATATATATATATATATGCGCACACACACATGTGGTTGCTGTTGACGTAACTATATATATAGTTAGTTAAAAGGGGGACGACTGCTACCAAAATGTCAAACCTCACCCTTTAGGCCTTGCGGATGGTACATATTGATTAGTTGAATTTAAAATACAATTTAAAATTATCCGATTCTTTGAATATACCAAAGTATTTTCCTTCAGTTTTACCCAAGATGTATATTTGAACAATGCCATTTTTTTATGAATTTTTTCATTAATTTACTAAGTGTTTGGTCTATCCGAATGTCTTTGCAAATGTGTTTGGAAAGCGTAAGGTAGAATTTAAAGCAAACGTAACCACGGTTTGAACCCAAGCTGGGAGTTTTGAGAATCTCAAACGATTTTGTACTCTCCCTTCATGCAAATGCAGGTACATTTAATCCAAATTCTACCTCCCTCATATCCACCCCAGTGTGTATTAATACAGATAGCTCGGACGGATACTAAGATATGGTGGAAAAAAGTATATTCAATAGTTTACTTTATCTTTATTTATTTAGCATATTTCTAATAAATTTAATAGTTGACTAAAATATTGAAATTTTTGTTCTGTAGAAAATATAATTAATTATACTAGCTGTTTTGCATACATACGATACGTGACCTGACTTTCTAATATTGTTAATTAGAGCCAGTACGTTCAGTTCTTAAAATTATGTTCTATGAAATTATCAAAACAAAACATCTAAAAACCAACAGCAAATCTTCTCCATGTTATGATATTTTTCTAACACGAGTTTTAAATCCTAACCACGAATGAAGAACCTTAACGAAGTAAAATCGCAAATCATATCATTCTTGCTGTGGTCTTAACTAACTTTAGGGCAAAAAAGAGAGCGTCAGCATTATAAAATCACAAACATGAAGTAAACACGTCAAAAGGCTATGAAAAACAAAATTAAATGTAAGGACAAAATATTCGAGCTCTTACTTGGGTCCATGAACGATTTGACAATATATAAGGCAGCGAAGATTAAACCTTGCATTTGTTTAGTCGGAAACTGTAAACTTACTCTAATTTTCCAGGATTAGATTAATATAATCCTTCTAGACTAACACCATACAAGGATTAAAATTGGCCGGATGCGCAACGTCTCCGTACCTGAAAAATAGGATGAGTGATATTCTTGGAAACTCGCAATACCACAACTCGAAAAGGTCTTTTTAAATATATATATATATACATACAATAATTGCACTGTTGACACAATAATTACTGCGTCACTATCAAATTGGACTGGATTTCTGCACATGGGGGGATCTGGATTCAATTCCTTGACGGTTGTACTGAAGTTGTGTTTCTCCCTACATCATTTCCAACCCTCTCTCCACGTAAATGTGGATATATTTAAACTAAAATTCTACCTTATTCATCCTTATTCCTTTATCGTAATTATTAATGTATGTGCATAACCAAAATGGGTACTAGCACACGGTAAAAAAAAATTCAAAACTATATCTAAAACTTTTATTTTATGATTTACGTTAATAAGTTTCTTCGTTTTAGCTTGGCATACTTAATGACTTGGAAAATCTTTAGTGTTGTGGTGCGATTTTTTATTCAATACCAATACGTGCCAGTGTCATGCGAGAAACAATAAGTTAGCAAACAGGTTTCGAAGTTCGGCTAGCAACCTCATCTTGTAATCTTCTGTAAACACTCACTTCCATGCCCCCAGCAAATGTAGTAAGCCTTCAGAACCACGTGGTGCCATGGTCGATTAGACAGACAACAAAGGTTTCAATTTTAGGTCACTATTCTATGTTTATTATCCCCATGGTTGGCCACGGGGTTTAAACACACAATAGACTGGCTTGAAGGTGATGGGGAGGTCGAGGTTCGATACTTGGCTGAATGCATTGGAGTTGGTTTTTCACATGCGGATTGTCAGGTTAGTTTTCTCATCAATTGTATACGTTAATGCGGGTACATTTAATGTAATCCTATCTTACTCATCTATACCCTGTAAATCAAGACAATAAATAACCCATGTGTTGTAACCTAAAAAACTAAAATAAAAGAGATGCAGATCGACTATTATATATTGTAAAAAATACAGAGATTGTATTGAAATATTAAAATATAGATAAAAAGTCTGTTAATAATAATGGTGACCTGTTTCAGTGGTTGAATGGTCTGAGTTGTTACTTTCAGCATAGACTGATATAGGGGTTCAATTTCCGCGTGGGTGTACTGAGAGTGTTTTTTTTATAAAATGGTTTTCCACTCTCTCTCTCTCTCTCTCTTTCTCTCGCCTTCTCTCTCTACGAAAATGTGCGTATTCGTCCCTTAAATTCAACTTTTTATCATCCCTAGCATATCAACGTAATGTGTACATCTCCGTTTAGCTCAAACGGGTAGTATGATGAGGTGCGGTGTTAAGAACAATTGGTGAAAATTAAATACAAGCAATAATTGGCTGAACTATTTTTAACTTTCCTTGAAATTCGTTGAAAATACATGTTCCTTTTCTAAAGGTTTTCTTCTTTTGTGTATGTAACCAAACTTCCATTTTAACTTTCCTTCCTATTGTTGGATTCGAAACACGTGTCACCTTTCTTTATCCATTGGCACCCAAGGTGGGCTTTGTTCTTCTAACAACGTATTGTAACAGTGTGAAGAGCAAAGCTTTCACTGAAACTCTAGTAGTAGAACATCTGTCCTAATGAAAATGCCATGAAAGAGACAAAAATGTATCTATTTTGTGACTATTGAGAACATTCCTATAAACTTAAATTATCAAGACCCAAATAATTATAGAGTCGTGCTTTAATATTAAAACAAAGAGCTCATGATTTCAAAGAAAACTAATTCATTTCTAAATGTCAGAATCCAAGTGATTCGGCAAAGAGATATAATAGAATTTTATATAATTTATTTGTATATATATAATTATATATATTATAGGTCTATTTAAATATATTAAAAATTTTATCACCCTTGTACCGCTGTTTTGCATCTTTATATATAGGTTACAGAGCGATCACAGCTTTATATGTAATATATACTTCGCTTTAAATATAATATAGACATATATATATATATATATAGACGTGAGACAATCAGGTGGACAAACAAGGTGACTAATTAAGAAGCCCTAAGAAGAGTGGGTGAGAAGAGAATCATTTTGGATGTGATTCTTCGATACAAAGCAAAATGGATTGGACACATCCTTAGGAGGAACTATCTTCTCCACTATGTCATAGAAGGAAAGGTTGAAGGAAAGAGGAGCTTAGGAAGAAGGAGGATTTAAAAATTATATGACTTGAAGGGAAGAAGAAAATGTAGGGAGCTAAGAGAGGAGGCCAAGGACAAGTCACATTGGTGGTCTAATTTCATTGAAAAAAGGATTGGACATGTCGTAAGACAGAACACCTAGCACAAATAAATATATATAAAGTATGATAACTCCTGAACCCCTGTTTTGTATATTTAGAAATGGTAAAGGGAAATAATAATTTTATATATAATTTATATTTAACATATAAATATACACATATAATTTTGATAACTCTTGTATCTATATTTTATATATTTATATATAGGATACAGAGAAATTACGGATTTATATTTAATATAAACATATATAATATATAAAACTATGATAACCATTGTAATGAATTATTTGGACAATTAAAGTAAAAAAATTACCAAGCTCTTGTCAGATTACCGTTTTGATAACTTTAGTTAACCATGCCGATCCATATTGTAATACTGAAATACCTATGACATCATTTAACCATATTTAAACATATTATTTCACTATTTAGCATGTGTATGTGGCAGGCATCACTAAATTATAAGGGCATCTAAAAGTTCATGCCTACTTTTATACACTCATTAGTCAATAAGTGTCTTAAGTTTGTTAGAAGAGTACAATCTTTAGATAGAGATTATGTTCGCGTTAACTTAAAAATTCCTACCCTCTTAAAAGATAATTTCACCAACCATGAGCTCACGAACTACAGAATACTTTGTGAGGTTTAAATTTCAATTAGCAAAATGTCGCCAGTTTCTAAAAGTGAGCAGAATGAAACGTGTGTTAAGAGGTGTTGGTGCAAGTCAGAGGGGGGGGGGGGTTAAATAAGGACGTCACAAATTATGAAAGGCGATTGAACACACCCGGTCTCTTCAGCAAAGAAAACTCCTTCTTCGCATGTCTCCTGCGACAAGGGAAGTGATCAGCACCTGTCTAAATCCTAGAATAATCTTTAGGAGTTAACTCCACCAAAGACTAAATTGTGGAAAAATCATCTTCGTCATTATATCTTTCCCCCTAATTATAATTAGGAACACTAAGGTGTTTTTAATCTCATTTAAAACAGTTTTTATTACTACAGACAATTAATTCCCACATGTACTGCTGTAAATAATTTTTTTTAAAGAATGATAATGAATAATAATGAATAATGAATTTACCTTTCAACAATAATAAAGTTATTTAATTGTATACATATAAAAACATTTATCTTAAGCACCTCTCATCTCGTTTACTTCATTTAACGATTAAGTTTAATTAAAATATATATTACTAATCAATGACAAAGGATGTCTACTTAAATAATATGGTTTTATAAAACGACATTAAAATTTATCACTATCATTTTTAATATACCCTGATATAAAATATAATCGTGTAAAACTACATTCTTAATTTTATCATTAAAGTTATATTAATTGATAGTATTTGACACCTAGTTATTATTATTTAAAACACTTATTTATACGTCGTATTTAAAAAAAAAAAATCTTTTAAACCAGCAGTTTGAACCGTTATTCGCTTGGTTAAGCCGCATCAAACAATATCAAATTGGGACGTTCAACATCCAGGTCCCATCATTTTGATAGTCCCCTCATATATATACTCGTGAAATAGCTATGGCAATCAAATACTATTATGGGAATTAACGAATATTAAAATAACAGATCTTTGAAATATAATATTATCTAGTTCACAAACTGAGTACACAAGTGAGCGCAATCCCACAAACAACGAAATGTATACCTTATCTAGTTCACAAACTGAGTAACAAGTGAGCGCAATCCCACAAACAACGAAATGTATACCTTATCTAGTTCACAAACTGAGTAACAAGTGAGCGCAATCCCACAAACAACGAAATCTATACCTAAGCACGATCTTAATATAAGTGAAACGAAGTAATATACATTTTTTCTGAAACATTTTAGAAAAAAAACCTAATACTTCTACAAATAGCATAAATGAAATAGTAGACTCTTTTACATAAATATATGAAATATTGAGAATCACAATTTCCCAAAGAGAATTACGGCTCCCAAGATATGTCGCCCGATATTGTTTATTTAAATAATTACGTCGCTCCTAGATAGGCGATAGTTTATCCTTCTATTTGTAACCATGTATTCACAATATTAAATAATCCACTCTAAGATAATCTTTAATTTTTGAATTAGTTTAATTTTATACTTTTTTTTTTGCCTTTATAAAGTTGGTTTCCCACCATATCTAGAAAAAAAATTCTATTAATTTTGGAAATTTTAGGCTCCAGTCTTCCCATTTCCTGACATCTGATTTTTTTTATTCGAAAATTTCCAAGTTTTATGCTTATGTGGGGTGGTCCTTTTACCAACTTGTTGAATCTCACTTTTCTTCCATGCCGAAAAGTATATTCTCTAGTCCTTTTGGAAGGATGTGAAATTACTACCCCCAACTTTTACAGTTCCAACATAAGCAATTTGAAATTTTAAGACCTATTTGGCTATTTTTTATGTTTTTATGTGACTACCAAATTTCAACTTTTAATCACATTGAAAATAGTGTTACATATTAGTTGTAATATAAATTTTAAGCTCTTCCATTAACCAAACTTAAATTTTGAAATTCCATATGTTCAGACATCATTCGGCTTTACGGGAAGGTATCTCTACTCACATGAAAATTTCAATTTCTACCTTTCTCCTCTCCAAAATTTCTTTCCACATTTTACACGGCTTCATTTATAAATTTAAGAATTGTCAGGCCTTTTTTACTATTTAAGGTGGTCTTTATACTTGTCTGACAAAATGTCAATCGTATAACATTGTGGGAAGTTTATTTTTTAGTTTAGGCAATTTTGAGACCCCCATTTTACCTGTGTTCTTTTAGAAATAACTATTATTTAATATGTATTTGTTTAATTGAAGTAATCTCCCTACATTCCAGACATATTAATATTTCTACAACACTTAAGTTTTTTTAAATAAAATTTTCTGTTATTCACCTTAATAATTTAAATGATTAAGATTTTTTTTATCGTTATTTGGTGTGTATTTCAGTCTTCTACCGAAGCGATAAGTAGTTTTTTCCATTGGTTTTGTAATTCTTGAAACTCTTTTGTAATTCATTCAGATAAATTTTAAATTCTAATATCCAATAACTGTCTACTAAATTCTAATTGAATACCTAATCTAAAAGTTATTTTCCATCCTTATCCCCCAACCCAAACTCCCATAATTTCATTTGAAGATTTAACATGGTATTACTTTTATGTTTATTAGGAGTGTTCCATATATTTGTTAAACTAATTTCGATTCTCAGCCACACACAAATGTAGTTGACTGTTTTAGTTTTATAATCGATGAGCCCCTACTCTCCACCCCCTCTCCATCAAATAATTTTTTGACTCCCACTTAGAAAGTTCAAATTTTTAGATTTGTCAACTTGAGTCTATATGCTTGGCAAATTTAAATTTTCTAGCACACCTATTTTTATTTTTGTTTATCACACTGGTAATTAGGTAGTTTTTTCTATTAGTTTTGTAAATGTTTAACTCCTCCCACCAAACCCCATTTTTCTGCATACCTTTTATAAATTACAATCTTTAAAATTTATTTGGTTTTCTGTAGTTGACCTTATACCGGACTGGCAAATTTAAATTTTCTACCAAACCTAAAATTTATTGTTTTGTTTATACTCCCCCTTTCTTAATTCCCGAGGTACCACTCACAAAGTTAATATTTTCGGAATTTTACAATAATTATTTGGGGGTGGCTCCTTAAGCTGCCTGCCAAATTTAAGTTTTACAAAACACTGATAAAAATATTAGTTTTTGAAGTTTTTAATCCACTCAATACCCCACCTCCTTTTCTCCAACTCATTATTAGAGAAACTTCATATTTAAAAAAAATATGTATTTGGTTATCTGGAGTTCTCTCTCTGTCTGCCAAAGTTTAATTTTCTAGATCATCTAAAAAGGTTTTTTTTAATTAACCACAACACCATTTCCTGAAGACCCATTTTTGAATTTTTCCGTTTTTAAATATTTATGGTAGCATGGTACCTTCCTTCCAAATGTAAGCTTTCCATTTCATCTATAAATAACTAGTCTTTTTCTGGACGCCCACCCCCAAACTTACTTTCTGCTACGCATATTAATGGGGATTATTATATTTTTTGTTCAGTTAGTAAATATGTTTAAACCTGTACTTGTGGCCACACGGTCTAACCTCTAACGCATCACAATCTTGCTATACTGATTTAATGGTGACGAAGCGAACGAGGTTCGTAGCCTGAGTTGGGTGAACCAAGACTGAATTTTCCTAAATGGATTACCCCGCTCCAGTCACGCATGTTCGGGTACATTTCCTCTAAAATTCCACCCTCATAATTCCGATTTCACTAGTTTAATTAATGCATGAGTAAAACCTGAATGGGTTTATTAATACGCGGTGAAAATATAAATTAAAGTTAGATTATTTATAAAGTTAACTCTATTTGACTTAAAAATGTAATGGGTGAATTCACATTCAACAAAACTAATGCATTACTTTTGTAAACAGTTGCGTTTTTATAATTAATTTATGGCATTAAGATTGTATAAGGTGGTACGAAATTAAATTAGTGCAATTATCTTTCTTTTAAATACGTGAGAGAGAAAATTGAACAATACTGAAATACGTTTATGAAGATTAATGTACAAAAAGTAGTATGTGTGTACTCGAAGCTTTGTTGGAGGGTAGTAATCCTAGAACTGTCCCTATTCATTACGTCTGTGTCATATATTACAAACCTATCTCTGGTTTTGCTATCTCTTGATGAAGTTAAACATTCGTTGCACGTTCTCGACGCGCATAAATACCCAGAAAATGTGCTGTAAAATATAATAGGTACCCTACAACGCGTCGCGAATTAATACAAACGACATGGTTTACACGCGCACATAAATGAACCAACAAATACATCACGCTATAAACACAGACGTATCGCCAAAGGTTTTGATTATTCATATATTTTTTAACTTTTAATATCTTAAAAATTAAAGTAAGGTTCGTTTATATTATAGCCGGCTCTTTGAAAATATAGGCTTGGCTATAAGAATGGTTGTTGAACCTTATTTTGAACAATCAAGGACTTCATTTCAATATTCTGTTATAAATGATTGTTTTCCATTATTTATACAAGTTTGAGTTGGCGTTATTCCTTAAAATCAGAGATATTAATTATTTTTCCTTAGTTTTAATAAAGGATAAATAAAAATCTCCCAGCACACGAATTACAAACTATCTATATGAAAAACACACCAACATTTAGTACATAAAGCATACCTTCAGGAATTATAATACATGAATATTAGGATGTACAATACATGAACAACCTGCTTTGGTGGTCGCATGATCTAAGGCGCTACTCTCGCAGTATACAAGACTGTTGATTAAAGGGAGATCAAGGTGCGAATCTCGGTTGGGTGTATTGAGGGGATTTTTACAAAATGGGTTTTTACTCTCCCTTTACGAAAATGTGGGTACACTTCAACTAAATATAACCTTACTAATCACAAAAACCCGTAACGTAAATATTACATAAGATTATAATCTGAACGGGTAGTAAGACGCAGTGCTAAAAAAAAGGTACATGCACTGTTTACAATGAAACAGTGCGAAAGCTTTTAAAATGTTATTTCTTAGTTATTAAGGTAGGTTGGAAGAGGACGCGGAAAAAGAACGGTGTTTCTGCAGTTTTTATGGCAAAACATTTTTTTGACCAAAATAAATAAAATATTGCTCCAGTAGAAACGTAGAGTTTAATTTTCTTCACACGGCGATATAAACAGTTGTTGAATATCTCTCATGAGCATGGTGCTATTATCTAACAAACTTTTTAAATGAAGAGAAAAAGTTGTCATTAAATTCTAGAACACTATTTACAGATATTCAACAACTGTTTAGGCTATCATGTGAAGAAAATTAAACTCTATGTAATGGAGCAATCTTTTATTCATTTTGACCGAAAAAAAGTGTTGCTATAAACACTGCATAAACACTGGCTTTTCCTCTCGTTCCCTTCCTAACCCACCTTAACTCCATGGCGTCAGCCTACAAGAGAGCTAAACCAACCTTACCTCCATGGCGTCAGCCTACAAGAGAGCTAAACCAATCTTACCTCCATGGCGTCAGCCTACAAGAGAGCTAAACCAATATTAACTCCATGGCGTCAGCCTACAAGAGAGCTAAACCAATCTTAACTCCATGGCGTCAGCCTACAAGAGAGCTAAGCCAACCTTACCTCCATGGCGTCAGCCTACAAGAGAGCTAAACCAATCTTAACTCCATGGCATCAGCCTACAAGAGAGCTAAACCAATCTTAGCTCCACGGCATCAGCCTACAAGAGAGCTAAACCAACCTTAACTCCATGGAGTCAGTCTACAAGAGAGCTAAACCAACCTCAACTCCATGGCGTCAGCCTACAAAAGAGCTAAACCAACCTTAACTCCACGGCGTCAGCCTACAAGAGAGCTAAACCAACCTTAATCTCCATGGCGTCAGCCTACAAGAGAGCTAAACCAACCTTAACTCGTTGGCGTCAGCCTACAAGAGAGCCAAACCCACCTTAATTCCATGGCGTCAGCCTACAAGAGAGCTAAACCAATCTTAATTCCATGGTGTCAGCCTACAAGAGAGCTAAGCCAACCTTAACTCGTTGGCGTCAGCCTACAAGAGAGCTAAACCAACCTAGCAACCGCCGTCTGTTGGTAAAGATGGTGGCAGACTTTGCCGATGGACGATGCCATGATTGTGTCCATCCTAACGAGCTCACCAACCATTAATTTCAGTTTTATAGACCGGGGAGGCTAATTATTCATTCAAGTAGCTCTTGATTTGTCCTCACGGGGCTGAATTTGGACCCGTTAAAGACCCACTGCATCATAGAAAAATCTGAAAGCTCCAGGGATCAGTCATGAACTATAGCCATGCACTATAGATCAGAGAGATGGACATTTTTAAGTTACTAACATCAACAAATAAGTGAATATATATTACCAGGGCCCAGATTTGGATGCCATGTCATATTTTTATTGATACATCACAGACATTGTTCAGAAGTATATTAACTCTTTTTCCTGATCCCCGATTGTATAAATGTAGATTTTATAAGTCATTTTTTTAGTAATTTTGGAATTCAAGATCATATTTTCTTGGTTTACGTCTTGTTAGAGTTATTTTTAAGAATTTTAAAGGAAATATTGATTGAGTTTTAGGCATTTTATGTTGAAAAAGTATGTTACTATTGATATTTTATAAATCCATAAAATTTTCAACAAAGAAAGAGAAGATAAATTAGTCGATGAACTTTTTATTCTTTTTTTCCTTTTCTGAAGCAAATATTTTTGTAAATCAATATTATATTTAGCAGAATGCATGATTTTAATTGCTCAAGGCTTTTCATTAGGCCTACATGTGTATTTTATAGTTTTGTAACGTGCGTGTTTGAGTTAGTTGTGTACACTTAACACAACTCTTTATTCATATCCAATAGGTCATTTTTTGAATATTTTAAGTAATTCTTTAGAACATTTAGCTCATTTTATAGGTAATTTTTTAATCACTTTTGAGTCATCGGAATCCGGGTCCTGTTATTAAAAAGGTTCATAGTTAACTCATATCTTTACTGAAAGTTTTATTTCATTTAAAATTCAAATAGCTGTGCTAACACATATAATCTCATTATGTTAGAAACCGTTTAACCTGCCTCACACAGTTCCTCTTCGCTATCGCAGGATGTTTGTGAAATTTTGAGCATCATAACGAGAGTTAAGTTAGTTTCTAAGTCGTATGATGGTATGATTGTCTTTTAAGAAAGTTCTCGTTTAGTACTTTATTATAAATAAACCTAAGAATGGTACGAGTTGGAAGGTTTTTGTACGGTATTTCATACGGTTTTCTCACGAAGGTTTTCAATTACTCGTTTGCTTGGAAAAGTGTTTGGAGAAGAAGGAGGGGGATAGGGGAGAGGGGGAAGGAGCAGGAAGGTTAACCGAGGATTCCTGGATAGGAGTCCAAGGGATCAAGGTCTGATAAGGCAGGAGATTTAATATAAAGGGCGGCTACGGAATTCCCTGGGCGAAGATGACAACCTGAGTGCTTGCCAAAGTGGGGGTAGGGGTGGAATGAGGTAAAGAAGTCTACAAGAGTTTCTCAGTCACGGCGGGGTTGGACGGGTGTATGGAGGAGAGCCCCTCGAAAAAAAACACACACACACACGAAATTTCAAGCTAGTAAAAAAAAAAGCTCATTCATTTATTGTGAACCTTTGCTTAATTGATATCATGTCTGACATTTTTTTCCTGGATAGTATTAATTGTCTTGTCATGTTAGCGTTTTTTAAAAATCATATTTCTTTACGTGATATTAACTTTTTTATTTTATTTAATGTAACAATACGTCTGTCATAAAATTTCCTTTGTCGTTTCAAAAAAAAGTTTTCATATGTGTGCTCTTTTAACTACATTAATTTAATATAAGATACGCTAAAGGCTTTACATAACTGAAATTTAGCAGCAAATGTGTACAGATATCTAAGCTATTAGAGTCTTTAAAGTAAAAATACACTAATGTGTTAATTGCAAGGAAATATTTTTTTTAATATTCATAATTGTTATTACCTATTAATAAATATTAAAAAAAAAATTGTTTACAAATTCATGTATGAATTGTTGATATCTTATTTTAATGCTTGGTAAATTTATTTTAATAACATAGTATGTTTTTAAAATTTGTTAATGCTTTCGTTTCATGTGATATGATAGGTACAGTTAATAAATAAATTTAAAAAAATACCAAAACGATAGAGCAAGACACCCAGCTTGTTCTCTGAAAGACAAAGACTCGAATCCGACTGTCTGCGACTATTATATTCTTGTTATATATTGACTTTTTATTTACCTTTACCAAGTGAAGCATTAGGAAGCTTATTGAAATATAACTAATATTTTCCTATTCCATTATATTAGTTAGTTTAATTCGCATTGTACGACCCTATTGGCTGGCACATAAACTAATCGTCAGTTTCGTTTGGTCTGGTTTACCTGTAAACAATTGCTATCAGCTATACTCAGGGTGGTTTGAGTATTAATTGTTTACCACTCTCCCTCCAAGCAAATGTGGATAAAATGACTTTAAAGCTATAAATTCCTCCTCCATAACCTAATATTGTAATGTAGATAACCCAGAAGATTAATAATTTGCCACGTAAAAAAAATCAAACGGTGATTTCAATTACTCTCTTATAAATCAAAATTAAAAAAAGATTGTTACTATATGTACTTGTATAACAGTAAACCCGTGTGAAACTTTCGTTAATTCAACCTTCCCCAAACAAACAAAAATTATTTAGTCTTTTGTTGGGTTGTTGAAATTAAATACTCAGTGAAGTGTATACACAAAATAGCAAGGAGAGTTTATTTTCGGTAATTAATACAAACATTTTGTTAGATTTTTCTTTTAACTTAATTTTTAAACAAATAATGTGTTTTAACGTAAACTGATTATGCTATGTCAGAAGTCGCTAACAAAATCCTATCCACTGATACCTTAATCATCGCTGTAGGCTTTGTATTAGTTGAGAAAAGGGATGTTGACAATAGAAATAATATATAGGATGGTTGGTATTAGAATTAAACAACACGCCATCACAGAATCGATCATCGCAGCACACCCAAAGAATAATATCTTTAACTTTTAACCTTTAAATTAGCTACAAATAAAAGCTTAATAAATGTTTATTTATTTATTTAAGTTATTTAAGATCTACTTTCCGAACCGACAGATTCTATATCAGTACACGAGAGTTTCTATTAGCGAGAACAAAAAGGCCTACATATTTTGCCGGGAAAGATATTTTCTCAATATCTTCCAGGTTTTTTTTACATGCCATAATCAATATGGGACCAACGGCTTTATTTCCCCTCCGAAGGACGTTGTGCTAAGGATTTATATATAGCTCTAAAAACCAGTTGACTCTGGCTGGGTTTGAACCAACACTCATTGGATCCTGAGGTGAGCACGTTACCTCAAGATCACTGAGGCTGAACTTAAAAAAATAAATCAAGGAAAGTAGAAGACAAGGAGATTGGAATGTGTATACAAGATATAAATGGAGCCCAAATAATAAACAAGTGGAGGACTGGGTCGTGAAAAATGAAAGCCACAATAAACTTTTTCGGGTCCAGTGAATTTATTCTTAGTCGTAGTTCTCCTCCGAGATCTCAAGATAGTAGGGGATAATTAAGCACCCTCTTCCTTAAGCTACCGTGTCATTAAGCTCCTTAGGCGGTAAAGAAGGTCAAGGTAAGGTGGGATGGAAGGGGACGCGAGAAAAGGCCAGTGTTTTTTTTGCAGTTTTTATGGCAAAACATTTTTATTGCTTAAGTGAATAAAATATTGCTTCACAACAAACATAGAGTTTAATTTTATTCACATGATGATATCAACAGTTGTCGAATATCTATAAAGGTAAATGAAGATAAAACGCTGTCATTAAATTCCAGGACATCATTGATATATATTAAATAAATGTTGAGGTCATCACGTGAAGAAAATTAAATTCTATGTTTGTACTGTAAAGCAACATTTATTTGTTTTTGACCAAAAAAGGTTTTGCTATAAAAATTTCAAAAAACACTGGCCTTTTCTCGCGTCCCCTTCCATCCCACCTTAAAAGAAATTATTTTAAAATATAATATGAATTTTTGTTACATCCTTGTCATTTTTAGCTTCGACAAGCGAAACTTTACTTATACCATACACTGAGGGGTTGAGGGGAGGACAATGTTTCCTTTAATTTTCTAGAGTACCGCCATTTGGCATGTAATTGCATAAGTTCAGATCTCCCGGGGAAGCTAAAACTATTTTACATCCATATAAATTTAATGATCTCTTGGAACATTAGAGGAACTATATGACAACGAGTGCGAAATCCTAAGTGACCCCAATGCATTCATCGTGTTATACTGCCTGTGCTATGTGCACAGCTCATGATATTAACGCCTTTGAGGGTGGGGGTGGGGGATTGGGATGTAAGAAATGTGGTCTTACCACCCACCACCTCCTCCCGAAGAAAGCCCCCTTTCAAGACTTGGTGAAAGTTGAACTTTTTTTCAATACGCGAATATTCCCCTTGACAGTCGGGTGTTTCACAAAATAATAAAATATATCCCCTAAGCTGTATCTACTGACACTGACGCGGGAGGTCAAGGTTCATTCCTGACAGGCTACATTAAATATATATTTTTACACATTTAAAAAAAAGGTGTTTATAGTTTTACGATGTCTCCGCAGGGATTATAACTATTTTTAGTTATTGTATTTAATGCTAGGGTTATTAATGTTTTTATGGTAGGAGTGAGGAAGATATTTTAGGTGAAGTACACGATAATAGAAAGGGTCGATTACAGTACAGTTATAGTAATACATTTCTTGTAAAAAATCTACCCCTGGTGCCTCCTATTAAACGTCTATAGGAATATGAAATACGAATCTTACGCCTTAGACCAGTTGGACACTATTTTGGATTACTTTATAAGGGCAGGTTATAGCTCTTTGTAATTAGCCCTTCTTGTGCTGTTTTTTCACGCAACACTGTTAAAGTGGCTTAAAGCTACAATTAACTCTTAAATTATACTTAACAAAAAATCCTAGTGAACCACGTTTTGCTACCCGTCCGAGATATCCTCATACTAAAATTGGGTGGTAATAAAGAAGATCGGATTAAAATAAAGTCCCCGCATTTGCGGAGGGGGAGAGTGTAAAACAATAATTTATAAAATAAAAACACTTCAGTAGAATCCAGTTGGAACTCGAACCATGAACTCCCCAACACCATAAAATAAGACAAACTACACATTTACTAGATATTTTACAATAAGATTTTGTTAAGAAAGTCACTTGAGAACATATTAACTTTTTTGTGGCCTACATTGATCAAATTTTACTTTATTATTAGTGTGATTTCATAAATACTGACAATGTCTATCAAAAGCGACAGCAAAAGATCACATGACTTGATATATGTATTCATGAAAGTTGATCTAGTAGTTTTTATAGTCATCAAATCAGGTTCTTCCTGTGCTAAATGGACTGTAAGTGATTACAATCCAGGGTAATGTTAATATAAATATTAATCATAATAGTAATATCTGCACCAAATTTATCACGATTATCAAGCCGGTTCTCTTACGACTTATTGCTCTCGTACGCACCATAAACTGGGTCGGAAGTAATACTGGATATAAGATAATCCCGGTTTTATGGTTACATTACTCGTTTGGTTAGACGATATATCATTCTAAAAACAGTATGATCGTAAAACAACAAGTTATGGTATATAAATCCACTAAAACTACAAATAGTTTATGACTGACAAGGCGCAGATAACACAGTGTGTTGATGACGCGACAATTTCACTATAAAATTTTAATATAGGTAAAAAAATAAAGTATCTTCGATCCTCCAGAATTACTTTGTTTTATCAAGAAGAAATATAGCTGTTTTGGAACATTAAGGTGTCAGAAAATATAAAATGTGTTTTCCCTCTCAAGTTATTACCAATAAATTCACTTTAGTAAGACAAAGATCTCTTTTTTTACTTGGTTATAGAATATGATCATGTGTTAGTTCTCATTTCATTAAAAGATTACTTTCCCACAAATAAATCTCTGCCGAAAAACATTGGTTAGATGGTTAGAAGGCCATACAACATATTTAGAAAACACATGTTTGACTACAGGCGAATCACTACACTACTTACAAGCGTACTGAAGTTTAGAATGGTCACAACATTTAGTGGAGGGTAAGACTTGTTTCACCAATAATAAGATTTAAAACATACTTGGAATTGATAATGGTTCATTAGAAACACTTCTTAACCAAGTGTTTGGATTTCGATTAGTAAATACTTAGCTACTTGAATCAGGTGTGTAAAATAAAACGTACTACCATAGACTAACTTAGCTCTTTTAAGTTGTTTTATATCATTTATTTGTTTAAAAAATACAAATGAATTAGAACCAAAATAATGAAAACTATACATGTCGAAATATTTTACTGTAAATGCAATAATTAATTAATTTCTGTATTAGTGGTCATTTTTATTGGTAGTACACGCAACACTCACGCTATTAATGACTTATTTTAAGTGTTGGAGACTGGTAAGATAAATTAGAGTAAATGAACTGGCATTAGCATGGTAAGTTCCAAGTAATAACCCATTCGTTGAGATACGTCCTAATGCATTAAGCCGAGATTTAAACCTTGATACATGAGCGTATAACCTGAACGGGTAGTAAGACGTGGTTCTGAAAAAAACTAACTTGATTTCCACGTCACTACATCAAGAATACTTTGAGCCTGATTCCAAAAAACATGTGACCAGTGGTAAAAGTTGGTATCAATTGGACAAGAGTTGCGAGGTTCTCTTTTAATTGGGCTTTTTTTTGGTTTAGTCTTTCTGTCCGGACATTTGTTTTGCGATTACTGTCTTAATGCGTGAACCAAATTTAACAAAATCGGCCGGGGCATTCTTTTAACCTAGATCTAACAAATATGTACAAAATAATGGCCTCTCAAAAATCGGTACGTTTGCTTATTTCGTGATAACTTCCAAATGCGTTGACCAATTTAAACAAAGTTTGTAGAGATATTCTTTGAACATAGGCCAAACGATGTATGTACCCTTTTTATACCCTGTAAGATTGCCACTCAAAAGGTTTTTTTGTTCAATAGCTTATCCCAAGTGATTTGAATGTATGATTCTAAGTAATTGTCCAATTAATTGAGTATCCATGGCGTATTTTTGATATATTGTATTTTTATATATTGTGAGACTGATGTCTTAAACGACGTGAGCCACAGTTATTAAATATGGATACAATGCAATTTTTTGTTTGCACCACGTCTGACTATAGATTCGTGATACACGCTTATGTACTAATAATGTTTATGGGTTTGGTACGAGAAAGGTTGAATTTAAAGAAAGTTTACCCACATTTTTATGGAGAAAGCGTGATAAACTATTTAGGGAAAAAACACCCTCAGTGCACCTGACCAGGTTCGAACCACGATCTCCCCATCATCGGCAGTCTAGTTTATTGCAAGAGTAGCACTTCGAACTATGTGGCCACCGAAGCAGTTATAATGTACTATTTAATAGCCTATAGTGTCAATTTGTTAAATTTAACTTTATCAACAAGGAAACTTATCAACTTAAAATCCAAAGAGAAATCTTAAGATTTAGTAACGATAAAAACATAGAGGGAGCGAGGTCTTCTGTTAACAGAACTGCTAGTTTGCTAATTATTTATAAAACTTCTAAACTATTTCAGTTTAGCTTATATATTATGTATTAACATAAGCTATTATTTACGTGGAGTTAGTTTTGACTTGGTTTGGTTTCTACTTGTTTTCCCCTCTTATTTTTATAGGTGCGAGTAAAAATTCACCATCTGTCAAAACTACGACCGTTCACGATTTAATTTATTTTTACTGCTATTCATTTCCGCCATTTCCCACAAATTCTGTCATACAGCCCCGATAAAATAACCCATTAAGATTTCTTACCCCCCACTGATAGTATCGCAACGTTCTACTGTTGCCACCAATATCCGCAGCTGTTCAGATTCCGGTATGAATTTTTTATTTAAAAAAAATCCACGTCAGTGGCAGAAACTACCGGTTGAATTCTCGCACGCAACACACAACACAAGTAACTCAATCAAAAGGGTGAAACGCGAATCCCCCTCCCAGCCCATTTCCGCCCTCAGTTCCAACAAAACTAGCCCTTTCATCAAAGCGCAAGAAGTGTTACAGGGACTATCGACATTGACTGAAGCTATTTCTCCGTCCGGTCAGCCATGAAGGCACACTTGGGAACGGAATGATGGCTTGAACAAAGAAAGTCGAGCGGATAAAGAAGGGTGAAGTAATAACATTTCGCGTCTGGCCTACATCATTCTTAGCCCAATTTGTGGAAACTAGCCAGTACCGTTGCCCAGAGGACACCCGAATGTACTAATCGTTCAGCCTTTCCGTCGAGGCTCTTTCCATGTCCCGATGATATGAGGTGATGGTGATAGTGTGTATGAGGGTATGGAACCAGTAGAAACACTTAAACCTAACTTATGTCTAACTAACTGAAACTGGTGACGGTTGGGGTAATTCCCCTTTCCGGAAAAATATCCAAGGCTTTTATCATTTCACGAAAGTACCTTGTTGTTATTATTGAATTATCTTAATTATATTGTGTAAAAATAAGGTTTCAAAAAATACAAGTCCTAATCACTAATTCCTCATTTGATTTATTCCTAAATGATGGTTAAATAGCAAACAACCCGTGATTAAAACTATAACTATCTACATGAATGCTCATCCTTTGAGGATAAACTCTTCCATTATGATCAAAATCCAAGCCGAACGAACACCGTAAATAAAAATACGTAAACATTGACAAAAAAGGAATAGAGGGACTACAAATCATCTTTGACTATTTTTTAATATTGAGAAACAAAAACGAAGAATATGTCAATTTTTGTTTTGTTTCCTATAATCACATTTATATTAAAGATTTAAGGAAGATGAAAGCAAAATTTGAGGAAATATGGCCATATTGGTATAGATAATCGTAATTCATCGTGTCCAGTCAAACTATAAATTATTTTAAATTTACCTAACTTTTCCAGGTTTTACAGAGCCTATCTATATATTGTACAGTGACTATATTTTACATAATTTACTTTATTAAGTTCGCAACTTGATATAATATTTTTATACAAATATACATTCTGAAACTATTTCACTAAATGAAGGGGTTAAAGAACTTCATCCTAAAATTATGGGTTAGAATCATCTTATACCAGTAAAGTTTAAAATTGTTAATAGAGACATTATTTTTTAGTTAATTCTTCCTTTAATGTAATCGAGTTCTCGTGCATGCGCATAACCTTGACTCAACTTTGGCTAAAGACACGCAGTTGAGGGGCTTAAAAACTATATACATCACTCACAAGTTAAATTTAAGAATTGAGCTAAGTATACTCAACAGAGACAACAGTGTTAAAATAGATTCACGGTGAGTATTACATGCAAAATAATGTTATTTTGACTATTGTAAATAATAAGTTCTTATTTTATTTTAGTGAACATGGTAAAGTTCCATAAATTTGATAAAATGACCCAAATTTTTCATGACTTTTCTCTAACCAAGTACAATTTCCGACTTTTCCCCGTTTTCCAGATCACTGGACACCCCCCTATATACAAAATGGTTTAAAAACCAGACCTTCCGGTCATTAGTAAACTAGATACTTTTGTCCATGTTCTTTATTAGCTCGTTTAGTATTATGTAAATGTCAACTTAATCGATTCTTTCAAAGTCACTAAATTAAATAATAATTTTATATTAAAAACCGTTTTAGAACTAAAAAATATCTAATATATCAACAGTTAAATTTATTGTCCTTGTTAAATGGAGCATAATTTGCTGAACATTTTAAAATTATAACTTAATATCAAAATGTTTAAGGAACCTAGAGTACAATTTCATATCGGACCTCTTCAAATATCCATGTCCTCTTTCTCTTTTACTCTCTTCACTCTCCCCATCTTACGCTCTACGCCTTAACACTTTGACATGATGATGCACCTTCGTAGTGTCTGTCTATCAATTGTTGTCACGAGGAAGATTATGTAATTTGTACTACTGTGCTTCACCCACAAAACAACCCTCACGTCGTTAACCCCCGCCCGGAGTCTCCGCGCGCAAACAAAGACAGGACCAAATTATTCTTGCCAGACACACATGTAGCCGCGGAGCAATCTAATCCTTCCACTTCGTGGTCACCATTCTCTGAAACCAGCGATCTCTTCTCTCAGTCTCCATCAAACACACACTCATATGCATGTAAGTATGTATATATATATATATGCATGTATGTATGAATATATATATATATATATGCATGTATGTATGAATATATGTACGTATTTATGTGTGTGTGTTTATGTATGTATGTATATGTATGTATGTATGTATGTATGTATGTATGTATGTATGTATATATGTATGTATATGTGTGTATGTATCTATGTATGAAAGACTGTATATTTGTATACATGTGTGTGTATATATGTTTGTATGCAATTTTGTATGTGTAAGTGTTCACAATAGAATCACGCATTAATATCGTTAGCTTATTGGAAGAAGAAATCTAATTTTGTGTTGTTTTCATTTGTAAAATCTCCAAGATTGTACCTGAATATCATTCGGAAAATTATATTAAAACATAAATAGAGCTCCATTTTTCAATAAGTTTCAGGTGGTTCTAAATTCTAGCGTTTTGGGATCAAGCCCAGTGCATGTACCTGAACGTAACTAATTTATTTCACCAAACATATAAAATAGAAAGTATAGCCTATTTGTTTATATGTTTATAGTGTAACACAAACACTGAAAGACTTAAAAAATATGTTTAAACTTAAAATATGTTATAAAACTTTAAAATGGGTTTCTCGGCCTATTTTGTAAAATTAATGTTATATCTATAGCGACTCTCACTGCGTAACCACCTCTTTTAACGTATGATAAAACTACTCAATAGTGAATTTATGTAGTTTCAAATACATTGGTAAAGTCAACTCGTACTAAAGGGGATGGGATGGGGATCTGTCCGAGATACAAAAAGTTCGTAATATCAAGTGGAAATAAAGTTGTGTCTAAGGAATGAAAGCTGATACTTTAACTTAAGTAATATTATACTTTAGTGTAACGAGGTAAACAATACATATCAGATAAGACACATACACAAATAACATAGGCACTGGAAGGGGAAAGGTTGAGACTACAATAGGCCTATAGTACTTGCAAATAATCTATATACTGTAATGTGTGTGTGAGGGTGAGATGGGAGGGGTAGTAGGTAGTGCTGTGCTGCAAGATCTCCGACAGCCCCCCACATTACACTACTACAACAGTTTCAGCCTTCGAGCATGCGGCTGGCATGTTAGTCAATACAATTTGTTGTATATGTAACATTATCACCAAAAATATTTCTTAAGTCACTAATCTCTAAAAGTATTGATAAATATAATATGCATTTATTCTATATCTAACTTTATCAAGGAGGAATATTTACTTCAAATGCCGAATTTGCTCCAAAATATAGCATGGATTTTTTTTTTAATCTGACTTCATCCCCAAATAGAACTTTCATTGGATCACTAACTTTCCCCGGGTGACGTCAGATACTTACTTGAAGTTTGTCGAAAATAAAAAGGATACTTGAGCGAATATGGTTTTTATATTGATAGAGATTGATTTAGTGTTCACGGAATTGCGAACCCGGGTGCTAATATTCCCAATTGTGTGTTGAGCTCCCTTAAAAAATAATAATATAAAATAAATATTCAAATAAGTATTTTTATGTGACGCGTCTAACTATTCGCTCTTGTGACTGTACACATTAAATAATAAAAGTGTATGATGATAATGGTGAATTTATAGGAAAATGTGCAGAAATTATCCTAGAAACACTATGGAAAAGTTTAAGGGTGTAATAACCTTATTTCCATTGCTCTGAATCTGGATTAAACGCCTCTGATCAGCGTCAGGGGTGCAAACCATTACATATAGCCTAACTATTCCAATTAAATTAAATCCCATATACTTTTAACCAAACTGCAATAGGGTATTTTTTACTTAACATCTTATGCATGCGCGCGCACACACACACACTCCCCCTTTGCTTCTAAGCACACACACAGAGAACATACCAACGAACATCAAATTACACTGAAGCTGAGGGTGATTTTATTCTTATTTTCTCGCGCCCTCAGGGTAGTTATAAGACACAACGGGGTTACCGTCTCTCGCCTCCTTGTCGTTTTGGATCTTGTCTTACTTCATGACGTGTGTTATTTAGAGCAGAAGGAGGTTCATGATATAAAGGCTATTTCATAAATTGGATATGTCATAAAAATATGCAATTTAAAATAAGAAACATCTTAAATACAATCGTACTATTTAATATTTTCATTCATAAGTATATTATTTAGTGCTGTTATTAAAGTAAATTATAAACCAGTTTAAATTTGCTAGTTATTTTGAGGTTTACAAATCTCGCTTTAAACATAAATAAATATTAATATATTCAACGATTATAAATGACCATGGACATATGGATAGACAAATGGCTAACCATTGAAGAGAGATGATTTTAGTGATGTTTTTGTGAGATTTAGTTGAACTGTGGTCGAGTCTCTCACTGTGATTCTTCTTGTTACGATCTTGTTTCGAATCCGGCATGATGAAGATGAAGTTCAGGTTTTCATATTACTTATAATAGAATGTAGTTATTTTTAAGAAATTTATATTTATTTAATCACATAAACAAATGACCTAGAATGATTATGATTGTTTTTTTACGGCAGCTTAAGCTTGATAAATTAGCGCGTCGTGGACCGTTTTATTGTAAGGCTTAAGATCGAGTGAAATTTAGAGAGATTAATGTTTCGTGGACCATTCCTAAAGTAGGGTTGTAGACAGAATGAAGATCTGAGTGCGTATAACCCGAACGGGTAGTAAGACGCGGTGCTAATAATAATAATAATAATAATAATAATAAGATCTGAGACTACTTCTCGCGTGAATTGTTTGAAACAAATCCTTCTAGAATATTCTTTCTCTAAGATGCACCATGTCCTATTCGTTCCAGAAGGGAGGAAATGAAACTGTTCTAGAAGTTATGTTTCACAAGTATTTTCAATAGGGGTGTGAGGATATTGAACAATGGAAAATATAAGCTGACGATATAGGGTCATTTTAAACAACAAAAAATTAAGTAAATGATCACCCAAGTGTGTGTGAAGATTTCTTAACACATGTGGATGTATCGAGTTTTGTATTCGGAAATTATTCATTAATTTGAAATATATTAAGGGTGGGAACTTTTGATGTGAATTATTATGAAATGAAAAATATATTTTATTACACCATCCAGGTTCACTATCCTAATGTGAATCCTACTTTAGTTTTAAAATATAGACAATATAAAATAACTAACATTAGTGTTAAAATCCTCTTTCTTTGCTAATGCGGGTACATTTCTACTAAGCTGTCCTCATATTTACCTTAATAGACTGCGTCATTGTCCTTGTATTGTTAATACGTACTAAACTAAATTAAATAATGTTACTTTTATTTTAATCTGCAAATATGTCATGCTTGAGGTTTTGCTGGTTTTTTTTGTTCTAACAAACAGCACGACTCCAGTGAAAATTTCAATAAATAAAAGTTTAGTTTGTATATATTCCTTCTAATAGTAACATTCTATAATTTATATTTAAATTGTTATTTTTAACAAATGTCATTAAAAACCAATGCTTTTTAGAAATTCGAAAAATTGTTTGCTTGTATTTATACAAGATGTTCCCGGGTTAGATGGCTAAACTTCGGGAAGTGGTAGTGGATAAAAAAATTTACTCAAAATGTATTTGGGGGATTTGCTCATTTTAATTTCCTTTATGCGCAAGCAAAAAGAGAAAGAAAGAAAAGAGCAGGATTTTCTGCAGAAGTCCTCGGCAATGGCTTAATATTAATTTTCCTGGAAGATGGACCCGTCGTGCTAGACGTGTGGCTTGGCCTCTTCGTTCACCTGATTCAACGCCATTGGATGTTTTTATTTGTATGGGCAGCTCTCAAGAAAAAGGTGTATGAAGTGCCTGTTAATTACTTTCAATCATTACGACAAAGGATAACAGAAACGGGCGAAGAAACAACAGTCACGCAATGTCAGTCAGCCACTCGTTCTGTCATTGATAGGTGCATTGCTTGTCTCCGGCCTTGAGGCCATCAATTAGAACAAAATAAATAACATATTCTATTTAATACCTAGCAGTGTTTTTTTACTTAGTTTTTGCTGTTTGCGCGAAACGGAAGCTAAAACGAGCAAATCTCCTAATTACATTTCGAGTTTTTTGATTCACCACCACTTTACAAAGTGTAGCCGTCCAACCCGAGAGCACCCTGTATATACATGCAAATGAATGTGTGTATGTGTGTGTTAAGAACATAGCTAGATATAAGATTATCCAACCATGTATTTCAAAGGAGTGTCGATTTACTTTTTAATATACCTTGGCTCGATTCTCCTCATTTTATGCAAGTAATAATTAAATATATGAGTTTTTTATTCTCTGTTTATTAATAAATTTAGTTAATTTGTCTCTCATAAAAATAGAAACCGTTAAAAATATGAATAAGCATTTAAAAAAAAAGTTATAATTACCTTTATAAACCTAACGCTATATCAGTAAAACCCTGTGCACGTGCGTAGTAAGGATTACCTTCTAGAAGGCTCGGTTTCACGGCACAATTAACCCAATTACTAGGCTAGAAGAGGAAAGAAAGGGGGGGAGGGGTTTTCCATCCTTTCCAATCCTTCAGCATCCTTCTAGATCCCCTTCCCTTCCCACACACCCACCACTATGTATGCTACCTGCACGAACACGATCCTCCGACGTCGGAAGCCGATATTGGCCAGGGCAGAATTAATAACACCATCAACTGATACGATCCGGAATTAGCAGTGGGCGCACGGTTTTAAGCGATATTGATAGTTCTGCGAGATGGTAGCGAGGACTATAAATATCAAAACATTAATAAACCAACACTGATACACAAAAACAAAAATTTGTGTGAGGTAAAAGGGAAACAAAGAAGATATAAATTTTGTTTATGTAAAACGAAAATACACGTATATTATTTTAGTTAATTATTTGACGAGATCATGCTACCACATTTAATTTTATAAACAAATATTTTTATATTGTGTTATTTTATATGGGATCCTACTGGCTTAATGCACCTGTGTTATTAGTGGCAGTGAGATCTTGATTACATTAAACTCAAATTGCCTGAAGCACACGACCTTTCAAGGGAGAAATAGTTTCCAAAATCGTATAAATAATCAATACATTTTTTTGAAAACTTAATCTTAAGTTTTGAAATCCAATCCAATGTAAAGTATATTATATGTTGTACCTCAAATTATCAAAATGATACGAAATAATAAACATTATTGCAGAAATATCATGAATAGTAGATTGTTATATTCTCCCAAAGAACATAAATAAAATGATATAGTTACATTTTTTCAGAAAAAATGAATATCATTGCTCTCCAATGAGCATAGCAATCAACTCCATTTCTCCAAGCTCCGTTTGAAAATATATTATTTTATCTCGAAAAATAAAGGTTTTATAAAAATATATCAAATAAATGTGATTTATTTTTAATAAACCCACAACTTTGCTACTGTAAGTTATTTTGTATCTTTATTATTTTTAATTTATTATTATTTTTATAATTTCTATTATTTTTAATTATTTTTATTATTATTATTTATTTATTTCCCATGAATATTTAAAACATGTTCGAACCTTTTTAATGTATCTATTTAATTATTATTATTATTATTATTATTATTATTAGTGGTAGTAGTAGCACCGCGTCTTACTACCCGTTCGGGTTATATGCACTTACGCTAATATGTAATGATAGGATGATTGTGAGATGAAATGGAGGACCTACAGTTTAACGTGGAATCCGAACCACGGTGGAGGCCTGACATTCCGCACTTTCACAGGTTGTGATTAATACACGTCTTGTCAGAGGTGAGGGAAGGGTTTGGCAATCATATAAATCTGTGCTGGGTCCGAGGATTGAACCTCGGACCCCCAGCACAGAAGTCTGTCTGTTACCTTACCTATAGACCACCAGGTCACCCTATTTTGTATCTCAAATAGCTTTGGCAATATGATCAAAATGGGAGATATCTGCTTATGGGAAGTGGCCCCTGATTCATTTCCCTCTAAAAATGAGATACGCCATAATTTATCTGGAGTGATAACTTTAGATTCATCCTTGTCCTCGTCCTTGTATACCTTCGCTTAAAGGTTTGTTTTCTACTTATTTTACCCTCCCCAACATATTCCGGCGTTCAATATTAAAATTTAAGTTGTTTATAGTTTTATGTGTTATACCTGATTGCCCATTTAAGTTAAGGGAACACAGATAAGTAGTTATTTATATTAGTTTTGGAAATTTTGAGAATCCCATCTACTCTTTCCATTTATAAGCTCCCACATAAAACTTAAAAATTTTAACATCTATTTTGTTATCTGGAAACGTCCTTATATCTGTTTGCCAAATTTAAATTTTATACCGCACATAAAAGTGTTTTTGTTTAATTTATATAAACCTCCTTTTCCTCTACTAGGTACCCTACTCCACTAATCTAAAGCTATTTTAAACTATTCAGAAAAAAAAGTATAGTTTATAAGTTGGGTTGAGTTACTCCGTGGGAATCAGCTGGTTCCGAAGTTTACAAATAAAATAAAAAATTAATTCGTAATTAAATACATTTATTAATAGTGAAATGCAGTAAATAGTAGCTGAATCGATACGTACGCTCCAATTTTCATAGGAAGAGCCTCATTTTAAAGCTAAGAAGAGTTACTAGATCTACTTTCATGTATACACACATCAAGTCTTGTGATATGAAATTATAATTTTTAATATATATTATCTATACCTTCAAAGTAACAATAACAATATAGTAAAATGTCATAGATGTTGGTCATGAAATCTTTTTATTTATTAAAAAAAAAATTCAACTGTAGAATGTTTAAGAAAAAAGTTAATCCGGATTAACGAACCGATGGCCAAGACTTTCAGCAATTTTTATTCTAGACATAATGTTAGTGTTTGTAAATATTGTGGGAAATATTTACCAATAAGGCGAATTTTGTGAATATAGTGCAATTGTAAAATGTCTTTTTTTACCCACTTGTATTTCTTTATGAGTTTACACAACGCGATTTTCTCTATGTTGTCTATCCGACACCTTATCTCTGTCGGCAACGTGTCTGTCCTCTGAGCTAAAGCTTTCAGGCTCGATTCCTGGCATAGCCGGAAGAAAAATTATAATTGATGAAGTGTGGGCTACCACTTTCACAGTGTTGAATTAATGGCGGGGAACTGGATGTTGTGTCTGTTCTAGATTTAAATCGTATGCTGATATAATCAGTTAGTTCATAAAGTGCGTATTAAAAGCCTCAAATAAATATATGAAAAAATCTACGCTGTCCCCCAACCCCCCCCTTTTTTTAACAGGTGGTGAAAATGTTGGTATTTGTAAGATAAATATAGTGACATTTTGGAAATTATAATTATTTATTAATATTCCTATGAACCAGCACCACTTATTAATGACTATACGAAATATTTCTGAACACGGTCATCTGAAGAGCTGTATGAAAATCCAGTGAAATTACTTTCAACTTAGTATTCAAGTCGTAAACAATGGAAATAAAGCAATGAGAGGTAATGAATCAAAATGTCACAGTTAGGACAAATAAACAACGATAATGTACTAAAACTGCAATCAAACTAGACAGCCTAAACCCATATGTTTCAAGAGGACTAGAGAAAAATAAGGGGTATGAAGAACAGGGAGGTGGGGGACGTTAACGTACACACACACACACACACACGAAGGACAAGTGTGTGTATCTGCGTGGAGAACATTACTGTATATTTAATGGAAGTTGTGTGTATGTGAGTGGATGCAAAGTATTTTCGAGGGACAATTCAATTCAGAATGTACCCTACTGTAACTAATTGATGGCACTACTGACCACGCCCGCTAAAAAAAAAACAAAAAAAAACAAAAAAAAACACGCTCTCTCGGCTTGTTTTGTTTTATATGGCAGTTGCACTCGACAAGAGACGATCTTGAACCTTCCCCCCTCTAACGCTCCTCTCCAACAACATGAAATCCACAAACAACGCACGATAGTCCACAGCGACGATAGTAAAAATAACATGTGTATATACAAACATATGCACACACATGCACGACCTACTTCGTTCTATAGTTACTCTTCACTGTTGACAAATAAATATATCAAAATAATATCAAGATTAAATAGGGTTAGCGGAAATATAATATTGCTTTTTATAAGTTGGTCGTAATTTGAACTTCTGTCAAATAAGAAATTGATTCACATTATAGTAGTCTAATTGGTGTGAAGCTTATTGAGACATTGTTAATAATTAACACACTGGTAAAATATAATTTTCATAATTCATTATTTATCTAATAATCAAATAACATCCAAAATGATATTAAAAAACTGTTTTTACTCGTATTGGAGGTGTTATTTTCTCAATTACTTTACCACTACTTTTCCACCTAAACACGGTTAGACTTCTCAGTTATACCTTCCGCTTACCTGGTATATGTATAGGCTTATATCTGAAACTCAAAACAATTCTCTCGACAATGATTGTCGGAGCTCTACCAAACCGATTTTAATGATCAACTTTTCTTTTATTTAATTGAAAATGCACCTAGCACCTAAATCATGCCAAAACATTTTAAATGTTCACTATGTTAGTATAACAATTCCAGAAAAAAATTATTTCAGACAATAATTTTTTTGAATTTTGAAAAAAATATTTTAGTTTAATATTTTTTAAATAAATGAATTTACTTAAAGGATTATATTATTGTATTGTATTATATTATATTGTATTATTAGCACCACGTCTTACTACCCGTTCGGGCTATACGCTCTTACGCTAATGTGTAATGGTAGAGTAATTGTGAGATATGGAGGACCTACAGTTTAACGTGGAATCCGAACCATGGTGGAGGCTTGGCATTCCCCACCTTCACAAGTTGTGATTAATACACGTCTTGTCAGAGATTATATTACTTAAGTTTAAAAAATGTCAATATCAAAGCAGCAAATTATGTATTATTAATGTTAGCGAATGTATGAACGAGATTAAGGCAAGATCCCGATGTCATAAAAAAAGTGGTTGAGATCTTTTAAAAAAACTTGATCTGTAGATTTGCACAAAAATCCCAAAACGTCTGTAATTTCACTGAGCCTTACTAAAAACCTACCAGTTTCAGTGACCGAATGGTATAATTAACGCAAATGAGAGTATTTCCTCTAAATTGCTTCCTTTATCATCACTACCCCATTAGATGTGTTACCAAATAAACATATAACCTTTACAAGTAGTATGGGGCACTTATAAAAATCTACAACTAAAAATCTTGTGACTTAGACTATTTTTGGTCTGGGTATGACTTATATAGATGAATGACAAGGACGGAACAGTTCCAAAAAGCAGAATAAGGGTGGGGGAAAAAGCATACAAACAATTTTTTTCTACTCACATTAAGTGTCCTATAAAAAAAATTGAAATTAATCTATATGTTCAACTGGGGACAATTAATATTCCATTATCATCAATTTATCCACAGTGGGACATTTCGAAGTTTCAGTAATGAACCAAGAAGTGGGATCATCAATTCTCTAAAACAGCACAGAGTAAAAATATTTCCTCCAGTTAAAAATTAATAAATTATTTAATTTCAACACGTAATACATGGGTAGATTAGATCTACAGTAAGTTGTTGGCAACTCGCCTGCTATCAATAAATGTAAAACTCAGGATAAACAAAGCCATAATTTTACCGGTTGTTCTGTATAGATGCGAAACATGGGCTCTTACCTTAAATGACGAAAATAAATTTAGGGTATTCGAAAACAAGGTGCTTAGGAATATATTTTGTCCAAAAGTATATTAAGATAGTGTAGAGTGGAGGAGGCTACATAATGGCGTGCTGATTACCCTGTACTAATAACCAGACATTGTTAAGATAATCAAATCTCGCAGGTTACGGTGGGCAGGTCGTGCAACACGAATGGGAGTATGTAGAACCGTGTTCAAGGTATTGAATATCAAACCCAATGGGAAAAGACCACTGGGAAGACCCAGATGCAGATGGGAGGATAAAATTTGGATCTGAGAGATATATGGTGTAATGAGATAGATTGGATAAAATTAGCTCAAGATAAGGATAGGTGGCGTAATTTGGTGAGTGCGGTAATGAACTTTCGAGATCATAATGACGTAGAAAAAGTAAATAAGTAATCTAAATGTTCCTAAGGAATCATACGATCAATTTGGTTTGTAAAGTTTAAAAAATGTGATTTAACTTATTGCTGTACAAGCAATAAGCTATATTTTCTCAATGAATGTTGATGAAATTTATATTTTAACAAAGTGAGAATTTTAACAATCTGTCTTCAAATAAATTGAACTCACTTTGGTGGCCGCATGGTATAAGGCGTCACTCTTGCAGTAGACTATACTGCCGATTACGAGAAGATCGAGGTTCGAACCTCAGTTGGATGTAACGAGGGTTCTTTTTAGAAAAAGGTTTTCCGCTCTCTCTTTCTCTCTACACTTAAATGCGGGTACACTTTCTATAAATATAACCGTCCTAGCCCCTAAAACCATAAGCGTAATTTAGTACACAAGCGTATAACCCGAACGGGTAGGAAGACGCGGTGCTACTACTACTACTACTACTACTACTACTACCACTAATAATAATAATAATATTAATTAAATAGACACATTAAAAAGGTTCGAACTTGTTTTAAATATTCATGGGAAATAAAGGTATTATGAAGGAAGGAGTGGCGATGTGTCCATCCAAATCAGAACATTAAAGCGAGAGGAACAAACAGTAGGCCTATATAGGTATAGAAGTGTTCCTATGAAAAATGAGACTTCGCTTGTAATTTGATTCTACCATTTAATTAGCACCGAATCTGACTAACCGTTTGGGTTATACACCTATGTACTAAAAACATTGATGGCTTAGGGATGAGGAAGTTGACCCACATTTGCGTAGAAGGAGAGTGGAAAACCATTTTGTAAAAAATCACCCTCAGTGCACCCGACCGGGATTTTAACCTCGATCTTACCATCCTCTGCAGTTTAGTTTAGTACGAGAGTAGCACATTAGATCACGCAGCCACCCAAGCTTACACCTGTTCGAGTAAAGCTGATGTAGGGGATGTTTAATTATTTTTTTATTCTGACCAAGCAGATGATGAGTAGGAGAGAGAAATTTACTTGCTAAGAGGTTTACTTTATCCAGATGGTCTGAATCGATGAAATCGTCATCTCCTTGATCTAAGGAAAGACGCGAGGAAAAAGTGATAGAGTCTTGGCCGGATCAGACAGTTCCAAGAGGATTGATTGGACCCTGGGGAAAATATTGCGCGGGTTTTCCCTTCAACTGATAGCATAACAAGGTTAGCACAAGTCGTGATATCTAAAGGTGAACCAGCATTTGCGTGAAGTGAGAGTGGAAAGCCATTTGTTAAAAGTGAAACATCCTTAGAATCCGACCAGGATTAGAACCCCAATTTACTCGTAATCAACAATCAGGTCTATTACGAGAGCGACACCTTAGAAAAACATGGGGCCAAGGAAGCGGGTCGCTGTGAAAATATTCATTTATTTTATTTATTTGAGTTGTTTAACATGCATTTTCTGAACCGACTGATTAGATCAGTAAACCAGAATTTCTATGAGTGAGAGAAAAAGAGCCTACCAATTTAGCCGAGAAAGGTATTTTCAAATAACTTGCAGGTCTTTTACCTGTCACAGTCGACACGGGATCGAAGGCTTTACTTCCCCTCCTAAGAAAGTTGTGTTACGGTTGTTTATAACTCAAGAAAAACCCGTAGACCCTGGATAGGTTTGAACCCACGAACATCGGGACCTGAGGCGATCACTTTACTCCTGGATCAGTGAGATCGACCCCAGTATAAATAAACCACATATGTAATCAATCCAATAAGAAATATTCTTTACCCATGTAACCCAAGTTTGGAACAGACTTGTCAATCGGTGGGTGACGCTATACATCGTTCAAAATTACCCTGCATGGTAGAATAAACGATTTGCTGAGAGCGTAATATCGTAATATCGCTTCTCAATCTGATCTCATCCTAGAATAAAAACAGACAAGATTGAAAGAAAATATTCAACCGGAAAATACCCTTAGGTAAGGTTGAAAGTATTTGATCGTGATGCTGAATATATTCTATCAAGAATACCCTTCGATCCGTCTTAGTTTCTATAACCGGCTTACATCTTTTATGAAACGTTGGTAAAGGAAGAGGGGAAAGATTACATGAGAAATATTAAGGCTCACAACATTGATAGGCTCACGAATGAAATTTGAGAATTGATGAGTCTTACAAATTTTTATACTATTGTTAATAGTAATAATACTAGTAATATTTAGTGCCATCGTTTTTTATTATTATTATCCATATTATGGATTGCCTTAGCTAGAATTTTATAGGAAATATACCAGAATTTACGTAGAAAAAGGAAGTGTATGAAATTATTTAGAAAAAAAATTATGCCTCAGTATATTTGGACTAGGTGCGAACCACAAAAATACCCGCCACCTGAAACCCAGACATGATGAGACTGACGTATTTGTATTGCTGGTCACAACTCAAATGATATTATAATCTAAGAATTTTGGTGAGTAAATTTCAATTACACACAAATGCGTTGGCCTGGAAGAATATGACCAGCTTTGGTGGCCACGTGATCTAACGCTATACTCTTGCATTAGGCTAGACTGCCGATGATGGGGAGATTGATGTTCGAATCTTGTTTGGGTGAGCTGAGGTATTTTTCAAAATTGTTTTCCACTCTCCCTCCACGCAAATGTGGGTACACATCCTATTAACATAGCCTACCTAATCCATAAAACCATTAGCATAATTAGTGAATAAGCGTATAGTTCGAACGGGTAGTAAGACGCGCTGCAAAAAAAATAAAAATATATATATATATATAATTGTGTGTGTTCACTACGTACCCAGCTGCCTCATTAGTAAGAATCAGTGGAAACACTAACAATTATAGGTTTATAGTTATTATAAACTACCTAAAATTAAAATACAGTATAAATGATTTTTTAAAAAGAGACATCTGATTTTTCTAAATAAATGGCATGAAAGCAAATAGTTAAAAAACATTTTTTAAAACCTATTCAACTCACGTTCATGTTGAAATACAGGGTGAGGATGTTCTAAAAATTTTAATTATCTGTAAATTTATTTGTGATTTAATTTATAAAACCAACATTGAACTTATTTCTAAAGAAACAGAAATCAAATTAACTTCTTACAATCAATGTTTTTAGCAATACATTGGCAACGTGATGTCTGGAAATATAGTGATAAAGATACACACATACATAAACATGCACACATACATGCATACATACACATGCACACATACACACATACATGCATACATACATATATACAAATACATGCATGCATGCATACATATACACACATACATGCATGCATGCATACATATATACATACATGCATATATATATATACATACATGCATATATATATACATACATGCATATATATATACATACATGCATACATATATACATACATACATACATACATACATACATACATACATACATACATACATACACCCTCCGCTCCTTTAAGGGGTAGGCAAGAAACTGTACCTATAGCTCAAAAAACAGCTCCGTACTTAACCCATCCTCACTAACTTTCTCCACACTTCCCTATCCTTGCATACTCCCTTCACAACAACATCCATACACCGAGTCAAACATGCTATTTTATTCATAAGACTCTTAATGGGGTTTTTATCATATATATTCGTCTACAACATATAGCAACGTCTTACATGGCCTACCCCTTCCTTTTGATATACACACTCTACCTTCATATATTTGTTTCGTCCCTCAATCCACACTCATCACTCATCCTCCCAACAGGCCAAAAGTAACGTAAGGCGTTTCTTTCAAATGTACCTAACATACATCGATGATATATTGAGAGCAAGAGATGATATTCTAGTTAGTGTGTATAGCTCAGTCGTTAGAGCCGAGACAGTGCAGATCTCTTTTCCAAAATTTTAGCTTAATCGGTAGCCCACCTATCTATTAAGCCATAGGTATCCAGTTAGATTTCTGACATGACAGAAATATCTATATTTGGTGAAATTGAATTTTACTCTTTTCATAAGGATAAAATGTGTGCCATGTCGGCTCTAAAATGTAATTAGTTTGTGAGTCGTGTGCTGATGTTATCAGTTGGGGTAGAAGGTGCGCTATTAACACCTCTTCTAAATAAATAGGAATCTCTATTCAGAACACAATTTAAAAGTTAATTATAAAAATGGCGTGTATACACCGGTAGAGTAGTTTATATATATAACACGACGCCTTCCTACACTTCCATAACTTGTATGTTATATATATATATGAGTGCCGCTTGGTCCCTCACGGACATCCAGTGGTGTTTACTGATAATTTGTGGTGGTGGCTACCATCCCATCGTCAGTTTCATCGCGCATGAAGGTGCTCGTGGTAGGAGGTAAGGAAAGGGGTGTGGGGTGTGGGGGGGGG
>CABFOV010001775.1:87704-104041 GCA_902141375.1 Timema poppense | reverse complement strand
TTTTCTTGAGCTAGGTCCTTATACTGAGTGTGTAGAGAATAATCACGGGGATCAACAATTAAATAGAGCCTTTTCATGAGCTCGGTCCTTATACTGGGTGTGTAGAAAAGAATTACTGGGTTCAAAATTAATATAGATCTTTTTTTCAGGTGCTAGGCCCCTATACTGGGTCTATGGAAAATAATAATTGGGAACAACATTAATATATAGCTTTTTCAGGTGCTAGGCCCCTCTACTGGGTCTATGGAGAATAATAATTGGGAACAACATTAATATATAGCTTTTTCAGGTGCTAGGCCCCTCTACTGGGTCTATGGAGAATAATAATTGGGAACAACATTAATCTATGGCTTTTTCAGGTGCTAGGTCCCTCTACTGGGTCTATGGAGAAGAATCATTGTGAACAACATTAATCTATAGCTTTTTCAGGTGCTAGGTCCCTCTACTGGGTCCATGAAGAAGAATCACTCTGATAAACATAAGATGTATAGGCCCTAGAGCATTTTCAGGTTATAATCCCATTTCTGGGTCTATAAAGAAGAATCACTGGGCTCAACATTAATATAAAACCTTTTCCAGCTGATAGGTTCTTATACTGGGTGTGTAGAAATTAATCACTCTGATCAACATTAATATACAACCTTTTCAGGTGCTTAGTCTCGCTAATGGATCTATAGAGAAGAATCGCTGTGATTAGCATTAATTTGGAGCCTTTTCAGATGTAAATTCCTCTAGTGGTTCTAGATAGATAAAATGCCCTTTTTAAACACTTCAAATCAGAATAATAAATAGGATGAAGTATAATACTTCAAACTAATAAAAGGGATTAAGCTTATTTTTTGGAATTAAAACATTGACATAGTTGATTTAAATGATTTTTTATAAAAACAATAATTAAAAGTTAAAATAGGAAGTAATAAACATTGAATTATCTTGAATGAATGTTATATACTTGTATACAGTGTATATTGGGAAATAAATGTATTTTATTGGAACACAATAGACTATCTCATGTGAAAAATAATTGTCAGCTATAGATCAATAGAATTACAACATATTAAAATATTTATTAAAAAAAAGTCAGACAATAATATCTGATAAATAATTAGGAATCAAGGATAGATATAAGTGAACTTTAATTACTTGAGTTTTTAAATAAGTCAAAACTAAAATAGTCATACATGCAACGAGAAAAATAATATGTAAGTGTTAAATGTTATTCTGTTCACAGACTTACCTTAAAAAATAATATTCTCTTGCTACTTGTTATTTATGTGGCTTGATGACCAATCAGTAGATTTTCTTCCTTGATATTTTTCGTTATTTTACTATATCATTCTCAGGAATGACTTACAGAAATATAGAATGATTTTATAATGTTGTATAAAGTAACGACAAAGAACTGGGAAAAATATAATATAGTAATAAATGTAGTTAAAAAATTTAGGTTATGAAATTATGTCAAAAAGTAACCCATATAAAACTAATTTAACATGTAAACTTGTCTTCTTTTTTAAGGAACAATGAAAGCACTGTGTCACTCACTACATGTTATTTGATTAAATGGGTGTCATAATACACAAAAGAGGTGAGAAAATTTTTTAAAAAATGGGCTGTCAAGTTCGAGAGAGTTCTAAGCCATGGTTTACAAAGGTACGGGTATATAGTATGAATAGAAAGTTAGATTTAGATAATGTATTAAGAAATAGATAGATATAAAAAAGTATAGAAGATGATTATTAAGATGTTTTTCTCCATGACACTGGCCCAGTCAGAACATAGCTACGCTGGAGCAGGAAATTAAAGGATTTTAGTGGGTTAGAGGGGATGCGGGTGCGGGGATAAACATTTGAAAGTTTTCACAAGTATTTGATTTTTCAAGATTACAATTGTTCATCTACACTATTATTATAAAGAGGGAAGATTTGATTTTTTGTTTGTAATGGATAAACTCAAAAACTACTGGACCGATTTTAAAAATTATTTCCCCAATATAAAGCCACATTATCAATGAGTTACATAGGCTATATTTTATTTTGAAAATTAAATTTATTCCTCATAAAAAGTCGATAGTCACTCATATTTTATGGTAGAGTCTATGATGATTCTTCAATGTGTGTGTTGAAAATAATAATGTGTGAGAGGGGGACGGGAAGGGTCTATTTAATGATATTTTTATTGTTTAATTAAGCTGCTCGGATAAAGAGGTTTTCTGCTGTGTTTAATTTACTACCTTTGTGAGAATTTTATGTTTCCTACATTGGTTGATGGGTTCAGGTTTATGTTCAGTTTTTTTTATGTTCTACACATTTGTATTTAATTCTGTTGTATTTACAGTCAGAAATGTGCTTTTTAGAGCAAACTCCTTTTTTTCCCTAACTGCATTTATGACCTATTTTTGGCTTATTTAAAAAAAATCAAGTAATTAATATTCACTTATATCAATAACTGATTAATAATAATTTATAATATAATCTTAATTTCCCATGAAATAGTTTAATGTAGTATTTTTCATTGATATGTAACTGCCAATTTTATTGTTTCACATCAGATCTAATAAAATTAAATTTATTTCCTAAATGATATCTTATTCTAGTTTTTAATATCCATTAAAATTATTTAATGTTTATCATTTCCTATTTTGACTTTGCATTCATGTTTTTATAAAAAACATTTAAATAACCTACGTCAATAGTTTTTTAAATATGTTTAGTCATTTTTCAATTTCAATTTATTTTCCTTTTGTATTCTTATAAATATAGTCATATTTTTTGTGCATTCAATACACAATATTATCTTTTATAATACAATCAATTCTTTGTCTTAATTTAAAGTATTATTTTCTTATATTTAACTAACGCTCCTTATTCAAATTTTCAGAGTTTTTTTTCTAAAAATGTTAAAATAAAAAATGTTAATTAACACATACTGTTATGTATCCTTCAGCTTTAAACATCTGACACCAAATGTAAAAAAAATAACAGCCTCACATCTCCCAGAGCAAGAGAACATAAACATAGATTTAATAGCTTTTATCACTTTCAAGTGAAATGGTGGGTGGGCAGAGAATATGTTAAAGTGCATGTGCCTTAAGGACCTCTTAGTAAACTGCCTTTACAGTAAACTCTATGGCCTATTTCAATCCTCTCTCCATGTATCTTTATGGTACTTTGTCTTTCAACTCGTCCTAAAATTATTTATTATTATTATTATTATTATTTAGCACCGTGTCTTACTACCCGTTCGGGTTATACGCTTTAAATACTAATTACGCTAATGGATTGGGAATTGGTAATGTTGAATTAGAGGAAGTGAACCCGCATTTGCGTGGAGGGAGAGTGGAAAACCATTTAGGAAAAACCACCCCAGATCACCCAACCGAGATATGAACCTCGATCTTCCCGCCCTAATCAGCCGAACTCAACACGACTAGCGCGTTAGCCAACTACGCCACCGAGGCGGGTTCATCCTAAAAAAATCCACATTTAATTTCAATAACGGGAATATGATATTGTATGTAGATTTAGAAAAAAATATATAGGTACCCCTATTTGTATGGAGAGAGAAAGAGAGAGAAAGGGAGTTATATTTAATTTATAAAAAACCATCTTGAGTACATCTGTCCGGTAAACCAGACTAGACCATGTCGCCATTTAATTTACATGTCGTCCGATACCTTAGCTTAGTAGTTAACGTGTTTAACTGCTGAGCTAAGGGTCTCGAGCTCGATTCATGTCTTGTCTGAAAAACTTTATCATCGGTGAAATGTGGGCTTAGGCCTACACTTTCACAGTGAGGCTGGAGACGGGATGTTGTGCTGTTTATAGGTATAAGTTACTAAACCATGTTTTGATACATGCCTAATTATTTAGTTCAGTAAGTGCATGTTAAATAACCAAATGAAAAATAAATAAAATGAATTAGTTTTCCAAATTTGTAGATGTGAGGTCCACGGTAATACAGATAAGACTATTATGTGAAATGGTGCGTCTGGAACGGGGTTAACTCATCCTCGTGTGGACACAGGAGGAGCTTCTTGAACGAAAAAGTAGCGGCTTTTATCTAGAAAACTGAGATTGATGACCAGTGTGTTCATTGTACTGTTGACATAGATATCTCTATCCAAAGAAGTTGTTACTGTCTTCGCCAAGCGGTCGCTTGATCAGCATGGCTAGTTTTCTGTTCGACGTCATAAAGTTAAGCCTACTAACCCTTTAAATGCACGTGCTATTAAAGCTTTAACTAAAATTCCAATAAAAAAAAGGCCCCAAACAATGCGTGGCACAATAGGTTGCCGTGTCTAGTTTGCGTGATCTGTAGCTAACATGTCAGCACAATCAGTTTGGTGTTTTTTTGTGTGTGTTTTTTTTTTTACATCATAAGAGTGAGTGTGGTGTCATGGTTATTCTGTTATATGTATCACTTTATTATCAACATTCAAGCTTACACGCCATTTTAATTACCTACCTGTTCGTTTAGTAACAATACCAGTTACAACTACTTCATGTTGGGGTTTTTTTACTGTTCATTTGTATATTCATTTACGTGACAATTCAAAATCGATTAAATTTCCTTTTACAGGGAAACTCAAGGTCGATTAACTTCTATTAACAATAAAAAAAAATGTTTTTCTGCTCAACCGATGTGTTTTTATCTTAATATTTATAAACCGGTTCGGATAATAAATTTAGTTATTCACATGTATACAGATATAAATCATAAGAATAAATTGAGGTCGATTCGAATGTTTCTATAACACTTAAATCGAGAATATTGTATACCATAATATTTAGTGAGAGGGACGGTAGATAGCAATCAACCATTGCAACCAAAGCTCTATTAACCTTATCTTGTATATATTAACACTACCAGAAGTTTTTTGTCATCAATAAACGCAAATATGTTTTATCGAGCGATTAAAATGGTCTGTATCCGTTTGATAACCAGCGACAAAGATGAGTGATGATAAACCAATGAAATAGCAGCACAAGGCCTTATCGTTCATGATAAGATTTTACGATTATGTGACACGAGGAGGGAGAACTTAGTAATTAACCTAATAAACTATCTTCTACCAATGATTGTCGATCTTATTTGATCCTCTGCCTAATTTTCAAACAAAGCGATTGAGGGGTAAAGGAGAATATAAGTGTTTATAACGAGTGGTACCGCACTGATCAACGTCATTATGGTGATTTTCTTCTAGGTTCCTTCTTCGGTGGTCCTTGATCCACGAGAGGGATGTGATGACTCTTTCTGTTTAGGTAAATTTAGAAAAATATTTCAATTTAATTTATATGTAAACAAATAAGAAATTTGATGTAACATATCTTATGACCAATCTTGGCACCTGTTAGTTGAAATAACAAGTACCTATTAAGAAATCCCAAAGGCAAAATAGTGTTAAACTTGACTTAAATCACCATTGTACCGTTTTATTTATTTTAGATTCATACAAAAAATATGTTTACATTCATTCATCTTTATTGATTATTCTTACAAATTATTTATTTTTAATATAAAATTTATAATAATATTCAGTATAATTTTTAATGCTATAACATGTAGAGCACCATTTAAAAAATCTATATAGATACTGCTTTAGCCTAGTATTAATTATAGATATATTATTTTACATAGTTTGTATCCCTATTAGAGTGTAATTCTGTGTATTTCCTTTAATAAAGATTAACTCAAAGTTTCTCTATCAAATGAGTTATTGTAAATAATGGTTTATCATAAATTAAAGTAACTTAATAACTTGAATGATAAAGTTTAAAGTTTAAGATGTTACCTTAATTTATAGTCTATAAATGAAATAATTAAATACTCCATGGTGTAAGCCCGCAAGCGAGCCATATCGACTAAGTGGCCACCGAAGATAGAGATTATAGTACCAATATTTGTGGATCGAGGGTGTCATGTGGTCAGCAAAATGATCACTCTGACTGTTAATTTCAGTTTTATAAACAAGAACCGCTACTTATTTATTTAAATAGCTCCTCATTTAACCTCACGTGGTTTAGTTCAACCCAATTCCAGACTCACTGTTTCACAGATAAATTTGGTAAACGCTGAAGATCGAACGAGAAGCTTCTGGATTTGTAGCCAAAAACTTTTACCACTAGTCCACATAAGTGGTATATAGTCTCTTAATACTCTCAATTATTATTGGTCCCCATCTATTTGTTAACTCTAGATAGTATAGTGTGAAATATTATAAGAGATGTTAACCTCGAATAATAGGTTAGAAGGACATCTAGAAGTAGAATAGACATTTTTATTGGATATTTTTTCCTAAAGAAAGGAAAAAAACACTTTTTAAGATAAAGACAGATGCTAGGAGATTCCGTTAGGGAACTTTCCCTCCAACTTGCCGTGTCACATGCACCATGAACCTATTGGCTGAAAGCTGAGCAGGGGATGGGGAGTAAAACACTCGACAATAACATTCAACATGTATTTTATTTATGATACTTTAGCCGAGAGTTCCCCTCGCAACAGACACAGTTTCAACGTTACTGAATGGAGTTTATATGCGATACCATTTGTCAGGGACCATTATAATTAAAACATGGGAGTGTCTAAGATAGAGGATTTAGTTCATATCACTTAGTATATGAAACATTTTAGTCAGAATATATTAGTGAATATAAAATCAAATAATCAATTCATGCGTTAATATATAAGAATGTATGATTATTTACTCTAGCTTGGTTAATCTCAATCAATAATCTTTAGATAAATTATTGTAAAATGGGATGTTTGTTGAATGCGACAGAAATGGTAACATGAACCTTTATCATATTAGGTTAGTACAGGCGAATTTTAAACAGTCTAATACTAAATGAATGAATTAACTGAATTAATTGAAAATGATAAACTGATTTTAAGCTGGGATAAAATTAGAAACCAGTGACGTCATCTATCATCCAAAATGAGCGGGCCAGCTATATATAACTGGGAAAGAGTTTAGGATATCTCTCTAGCAACAAGAACTTAACACGCCAACTAATCGCTCTTATATGCATATTAAAGAAAGACATCTGCTGAATACGAGAGCTAACGGAATTATTTAAAGAATCGTCTCTAACGGGGAACGATCTTTTTTTAAATAATTTGACCCAACTCAAAAACCATCTATCAATACGGACTAGTGAACAGATGCACATAGAAAACGCAGGATGGGGACTCGAAGGAGTACACTTGTGTGACGAAACAGTTATCTTTGACTGATGCATCACTTTACGTTACATACTAGATTTCATCGAAAACTATTCCAGCACTCTCATTATTGTTAATTAGTAGCTATTGCTCGTTCGATCAACGACTGACAAGAATGCTTTACAAAGAGTACTCCCTCATTCTGTAGCGATACGTTCTGGGATAGAGTTCAACAATATTTCTCATTACGTACCATTAATTAATACAAACGATTTAAATCGTCCTGGTTTTATTAATTTGTAGAGAGTGGATGAATTATAGATATACCCTTCCGAACATTATAATTGTTCTAGTACCCGAATATACCTGTCTTTACACAGTTTGACTATAGAGTAAAAAGTTAACCCTGCTGGAAAAAAACCTCGATACATCATTTTTGTTCTTTAGACAGGTTCGTAACAACACGGCAACGATATATTAAATTCCTTTGGCCCATTTCCTTCTAATTATTGTTAATAACTTTTTGAATCTAGTCACGTAACTTCAAGAGGATATTATCATTAACCTCAACTCCGATTCCTTCTCGAAAATGTGTGAGGACTAAGATAATGTTTGGACCTCATACTTTGGAACGAACACTTCCTAACTAATACTCCAACTTAAATCAACTACATCTATCATCGTGTTTATTGACAGCTGACGGGAAGTTGGTCAGGTGTCATATAATTTTCGAGTCGAAAGAAAATATTATTGCAGATAGCAAAGCGTTCTGCCCGATACAGATCAATATACATGAACAATAAATGACTTTGAAAACTCTTTCACAGTGGTTATATCAACGTTCTAGGGTTTGAGGTTGAAAGGGAGTGACGACGGATTATTCCTGTTCAAGGAGTTAGCTATCATACCTGGGATTTTTTAGTCAAAGAGGTGTTTATCTTACCGGGATCTTCCTACTCAAAAAAGTAGCCATTATACAATGTGAATTACCTATGAAATCCTGCATACCTGAAGACGTGAACTATCAATTTATTTTTCAGTTACAGATTGACTTTTTCTTTTCATGGGGCAAGAGGAAAAATGTTTGGGTAATTAATTACACACTAACATTGAATAAACTGGTAGAGGGGGGATAAGATTCACTCTAAGCTTTAGTTATCTCAAAACATAAAAATAATATACGTCGACACCAATAATAAATAGTAATGTTGCGGAAAATATAACCTGGTTTCAAAGTATAAACCGTTGCTGTTTACATGCAACATACCATGTTAAATATGGGTATATGAAACGGGCAGTTCGTACATTCTTAATCAATTAGCTCTTAGTATGTTATTGAGTAACAAGGAGAAAACAAATAGATTGAAGGAAAGACCTATGCAACTTTAGCAAAGATCACTATAGGCTAAGTCTCATTGATCCTTGCAATATATCTGTGGGTGTGTGCGTGTGTATATTATATAATATATTTGTATACTTCACTTATTCAAAAGGACGTTTCATAATCAACAAATGAGTTTTAGAATCCATACCTTTCCCTTAGTTGATCATATTTAATACAATAGCCCCATGGCTTCTTTGGTGTTGACTGAGAGCTCACAGATTACTTCTGACAGTCGACATTTAGCTAAATACCTAAATTTTGACTGTCAGAAGTGACAGCTGCTAAACACATGATTTTGCAGATAATATGGTTCGGTGTAGGGATATATAATTTGGTCTGGTAGCTTTTCAAATCTTTCAGCTGTGAGCTGTCAGTCACCACCAAAGAAGCCATGGGGCTACTGTAGTTAATCATATATTATGATTTACCTAATATATTTATTATAGGTCCACTGTTCATCCTGAATGTTTAGTCATTAATGCTTGGAAGTTAGAGTAAATAATGTATAACTAATCATATAGTTGATCTATTTCCTATTATGTTTAGTAATTAATGTATTTAATAGATGGTCTTAATCCAGGTAAAGAAGACTCCGAATACTGCGAACCTTCCTCCTACCCGCTGGTCATCAAAGATCTCTGCAGATATAATTTCTTTGAAGAGCTCTTTCTCTCCCGTGATCTTCATTAAGCCGTAGTAACGGTAAATGAGAACGACAATATTGAGTCACTCCTCCAGTGATGATGTCTCCAGATTTATAGTTGGGACGGCTCCTTGATCACACTCTTGAGGACATTGTTTTCGGGCCAGTCAACAGAATGCTCACTCAAGCTCCTGCTCAGCCTCGTCACTGGTGGGAAAGACTTTGTACCTTCTTCTTTTAAAGGGTAAGACTAACAATCAATAATCCAATAATTATTAATGTTACACTTTGATGAACGTGCCACTATCCACCTAAATCACTCGTGTTACCTAATTAAGTGTTATCATACTTCTAAATCATGTATGTTACTCAGGAAAATTTGTTACCATTTATTTAAGTCACACATGTTACCTAACTTAGTATAACATTCACCTGAAGAGAAGAGCATATAACATACATTTAGGGCGTGTTACTATCCATCTCTAGAGCCACAAATGGAAATGGGTGGGGGAAATTGCGAATCTTGATCCAAGAACTTGTAAGATAGGCTCACCCCCTAGTTACATGCTCCTTGACATTTTGGGGTTAAGAAAATATTATATTCCTATAACCTTCCATTTTGATCAATAATCAGCTCACATGAATGACATGATCATGCAAATATCCAATCACAAAGCTTACTTTCAAATCAGCAACAGCACTGATCTTGTTGTCAAACATTACGTGTCAGTTTGTAAGGGATCGAACTATGGAGCTAAGCGCATTACCACTCTAACATGCATCAGAGTTCAAGAGGGATGACTATATATGTGTGAATTTTTAAGCATGCTACCTATAATATCTGTAGGGGAGGAAATGTATTCAAATTTGATTTAGCCTCATAGTCCTTATGTTCAATATCGGAGGCACTGATTCATGTTTCCTAGTCCATCTTGATAGCAGCATGTAGGAAATAAGCTCATGAATTACTGAAAAATACACTATAATCTTTTGTTCTTAAATGTTCCAGTTTATTCATTCGTGTATAGCTTGTCAGGATTGAACATCCCAACCTACAGTAGCCCCATGGTTTCTTTGGTTCTGAATGACAGCTCACAGCTGACTTCTGACAATCAACATTTAGGTATATTCCTAAATTTTGGCTGTAAGAAATGACAGCTGCTAAACACACGTTTTTGTAGATCATATGGTTCGGCGTAGGGATACATAATTTGGTCTGGTAGCTTTTCAAAGCCATCAGCTGTGAGCTGTCAGTCACTACCAAAGAAGCCATGGGGCTACTGTAACTGTTCTAATATTAGCACACATGAAAGTTTTATTCAATTTTTAATATCAAAATGTGTTAAACCCATGATTGAGGGGACATCCTTGAACATGTACTGCAAAATATATTAGCTTAAACATTTAAACAGTTGATTAAGCCATTATTTAATTATATATGTTGAAAATAATGTGTTGTTTGTTTTTGTTACTGTGGTAATGCTTAAAATAATTTCAAAATTTGTCTATAAATTAACCATATCTTCCATACTAATTCAAGGGCACTCCATTATGAATTTAATAGCCTACCTCATCTCGTATCTACCCCTTAGATTAAGACGTCAAACCTATTGCCTTACACACTATCCATGCACCCAACAAAACTGCTATGCCCCCTTCACTGCATGAGGTGCCAAGAAGTCTCGTATCATTGATCCAGATGCAGAACCCACCCCTTCCCGTGACGTCAGCCAGACAAACAAGCGAAAACAACGTCATTGGTAACGCGAGCACTCGTGTTCTTTTTGTTTTTTGTTTTTTTTACTGCCGTTGGTCACGGTAATAGTAGAGTTCTCCAGACAATGGGACGGTGTCTAGGGGTCGTACGGCAGGTCATGATCAGGAACACGTGACAGATAAGGTCTTGGTCTATTCATGATGATTTAACCTAACTTTCAGAGTAATTTACCATTACATTAAACACCTTATTCCACGTTTTACTATCGATACGGGAGTTCGACACTTTAGCTCAGTTGNGTTGGTCACGGTAATAGTAGAGTTCTCCAGACAATGGGACGGTGTCTAGGGGTCGTACGGCAGGTCATGATCAGGAACACGTGACAGATAAGGTCTTGGTCTATTCATGATGATTTAACCTAACTTTCAGAGTAATTTACCATTACATTAAACACCTTATTCCACGTTTTACTATCGATACGGGAGTTCGACACTTTAGCTCAGTTGGTAGTATGGTTCGATTCCCATAAAGACCGAAAAATGTGTGTGTGTGTGTGTTTATATATATATATATATATCTTTAATCGCCGTTTCTTACTACTTGTTCAGGTTTGTAATACGCATATATGATAATTACTCTAATGAGGTAGGGATGAGGAAGGAAGCATTTTAGAGGTAATCTACCCTCATTTGTGTGGAAGAAAGAATGTGAAGACATTTAAGAAAAATCACCCTCATTAAATCCCATCGGAATTCGAGCCCCGATATCCCCGTCATCAGCGGGCTAGTCTAACACGAGAGTGACACCTTAGACTATTCGGCCACTGAAGTTGGTATATAGTTGTTGAAATTTCACAGGTATGAACTAATGGTTGGGAAAATTGGTGTTGTATATGTAGTTTTATTTAAAACAAGCTATATCGTAAATTGTGACGTAATGTAGCCTACCCAATAAATTTACAAAGATCTCTAAAGGAACTCTAATAAAATAAAGACAGACTATCTGCACGAGTTTTTTTTTAAATTTACTCTTTTAGACTAAGAATGAAAGTTGAGTACAATTTTTGAGGGCACCATTGGTAGTCAGGGTAAGCAAAGTATACTTTAACTGCACCCGTGACCTTTTTATTTAATTATAACCCGTCCGGGTTACACGCATGTACTATTCACGCTAATGTGTTAGGGATTAGGAATTTTGAATTAAGAGAAATTGTACCCACATTTTCGTGGAGAGAGAGTGATAATACACCCAAAGGGTATTTGAACACCGATCTCCCTGTCTTTAACAGTCCAATCTATTTTTTTAGAGTGAAATCTTAAACCATTCGACCACCGTGGCGTGTAATTTCAAATTTTTCTCGTTACAGAGCACTCAATGGCCAGGTATAAGTGAACATATACTCAAATTTGAAGTAATTAGATTGGAATCTATACACGATTGTTCAAATGAGGACCAATAGAGGGATAACATATTACAGTAACAGTTTTAATAAGCACTGCACATCATTGAAAGCATTCCACGCCACTGGAAATAACCCAGCCGGGATCCGTTACCTTTAAACCAAACTAGATAAGACTCATGCCTTTATCTTTGTAATCACAGGTGTTTTGTTTGACTAGGTAACAAATCATATCATTACACAACGTACAGACTGTCTTAGCTTGATACTACATGCCCAGCCTTGGTGCCTAAATAATAATTTTATAGCATAAAATGTAGTTAATATCTTCATCAGCACATGCGCTTCGTTAGTTCTTAAATATTTAAAGATTGGGGGAAAGGGGGGGATCAGTGGCAGATTTAACATTTTTGCACCCCTAGATACATTTATAATATGCCCCCCGCCTCCCCCCGCACAATATATATATATATTGTCAAGGACTTTAGGAAGTTTCGGCGGAAACAGGTGTTAGGGGAGGGGGGGTGGAAGTTAGTATTCAAGGATAGATGTCTAAAAAGACATGCCCTACATTAGCTTAAGTTAAAATTATGAAGAAGGGGAGACTGACTCAGTTACAGAGCGATTGCAAAGTAAAGCTATTTAAAAGAAATATTGTCGTTCTGACTTTAACTTGAACTATGCCGATAATGTTAGTAATCAATTTTTAAACGTAATTACTAAAAACAAAATATTATAAAAAAAATAAAAATAATGTTATCCAAAATGTGCCACCCCCTAGTGGACCTTTAGTATAAATCCGCTTCTGGGGGGGAGGGAGAACCAACCTATTCTCATTTTAAATTAGAAAATTTAAAAAAATATTTCGTGAAAATAAATAACATGAAACCCTGCTTCAGTGGCCAAATATTCTAAGACGTCACTATCGTTTTATCCTGGTCTAAGAGGGTGGTTTTTCTTAAATGTTTTCCCCCTCTCTTTCCACTCAAATGCTGGTAGATTTCCTCTAAAATAATTATTTCCTCATTTTTACACTATTATAGTAATGGCCATACGTATTACCTGAGCAGGTAGTAAGATGCGATTATAAACAAAATAACACCAAAAATATGTAAACCAAATGAATTATATGAGTCACATAAAAAGTTACCTTAATCATTTATTTATATATTTCTTAAAACACTCATTATTGGAAGAAAAGAGGAAGGAGGATACCTTATTTTCCACTGCTAGCGATGACCATGAATCATTAACACTAATTGGAATCAAATCACAGTCCTCCGGATGAATTATTCATCAATGTAACCTGAGGGATGACATTTGTTTGATAACTATTAATATTTTACTATTTCATGTCAAAAGGCCCAAAAGCGAGCTATACCAACCGAACAGCCGTTGCTGTTAGTGATGACAGGGCCCAGAATGATGGATACAGGTGTTATATGGCCAGTACAACGGATCCTCCGGCCGTTAATCTCATTTTTCTAGATTGTATCCACTATTTTTTTTATCCAAGTAGTCTCTAATTTTTCCTCTTGAGAATGAGTTTGACCCCACTCCAGTCTTACAGCTTCACACACACAAAAAAAAGTATAGAGACCGAACTTGGGACCTTTGGATCCATAGCCAGGGATTCTAACCATTAGTCTACAGAGGTGGTCGTATTTAACTACAGTGTAATTAAATTTATTACCTGTACCCGGGGGCGGGGAGGGGGGGATCACACTGACCAAGGCAATATTTTCCGAACTTTTGATTGTCACGTGGTCCTCATGGCCAGCCAAATGGCCCCCTTCCAGCTCCTCATAAAAACAAGAGGTATATTTACCACACATATGTTTTCTCTCGTTTATTTGAAAGTAGATATATTTTTCTAAAAACTCTTTAAGATTTGTAAAACAAAATAATATTCACTTCTGCAAGTACATTCCACCAAAGAGTGAAAATGAAATAATACACACTGTTACAGAAATATTGGTATAAAAGGGACCCTCTGTCCGCAAAATATCATAACAAACAATTTCATATTTCAAGTACGGTTATCTTAATAAAACAAAAAAATAAATTATTGTATATTATTTTTTTAAATTGTGCCACACCTTATGCTTGGCTATATCGTATTCCAAATAGTTGCGGAGGTTGTGATCAAAATTGTAAATTTACGTTTGATCAAGATACACTCAAAGTTATTTTCATGCCAATTTATTTTTAATATTAATGAATCTCTAAATACAAAATCTAATCAAAATAGTTAGAACGATTTTTGATAAAAAAAATTCTCTTTTCTCTTTATTTTTCCCTTCAGTTAACAAACCTTAACTTTAGGGATAGAAATCTAATTCTAAAAAAAAACCTAGGACGAAGCTTATCAAAACTCTAGATACTAAGTTTCGGCTTTAGGTCGAGGTACAGACAGACGGATGGACAGACAAAGAAAGATACATACAGCCGGTACCGTGTAAACCACATTTTATTTATATTTTAAGTATATCATGAAATGTCAACATTTATCAAAATCTCAAGCTAGATTTTTTTGACGATCTCCAAGTGGTAGAGAGAAAGTAAAAGAAAACCAATACCTGATTCATTTAATAGTGCGTTATCTCCAGATACTTAATAAAACATAAGTGGAAAGCTAAGCAAATTAGCGAAAACAGAAACTAAAGGCTTAAACAAGTTTATGACATCACATCAAAAACTTTCGTTAGTTTGTCTATCATCCATACCATTTATATATATATTTTTATATGTTTAAGAAACTCAGTGGTATGTCTTGTAACCCCTGAGATTTTTATATTGCACTTGGGGGTACGCGTATTGCAGTTTTAGAGACACCAATCTAAGGCAACAAGTGTTCATCAGTCTTAAATTGCCAGTATTAGGTTCGAATATCGATCGGGTGACACTAAGAAATATTTGACCTTCATCTGAATTTTGTAAATTTGACTCTTCCAACTTCTCTAAGAGTTATTTCGGGTGCATTTTCTCAAAGTTGACCTCTCATTCCTCCTCCCCTTCCCCTACACTTATAATAGCCTTGAATTAGAATATTCTAATATAAAAATAGGTATTTTGTTTAAATTGGCTGGTTGTTCACGCGCGCGCGCACACACACACACATACACAAATTGTGACTTTGGAACAGACTTTGGGCCAGTTTCATAGTCAAATTTAGTACGCCTCAAGTGCGGCGCTACACTAAATACAAGACCACACCTACCTGAACTCGAATGGAATGGGCCGTTCTCGTATAGGAAACTGGCCCATTCTATTCTGGTTTAGGTAGGTGTCGTCATGTACTTAGTGTAGCGCCGCACTTGAGGCGTACTAAATTTGACTATGAAACTGGCCCTTTCTAACAAATTTAAAATTGGCTGTTCTCTTTCTTTCCCCATTCCTCGCCCTCTTCTGCACAGTTTATTTGTATGAGCGCCAAGTGGTTCATTCAACTCAAAAGACTGCAGTGAGCTTGATACATATACACACACAACACACACACTTCTTTTTTTGTCGACCCAGGTGACTTAAATGGTGCGAGGTGAATGTTGTTTTGTTTAAATGTAATTATAACACTTCGTTGACATATTTTATATCATCATACCCGCCTCGGTGGCGTAGTTGGCTAACGCGCGAGTCGTGTTGAGCTCGACTGCTGAGGACGGAGAGATCGAGGTTCAAATGTCGGTCGGGTGAACTGGGGGTGGTTTTTCCTAAATGGCTTTCTACTCTCCCTCCACGCAAATGCGGGTTCACTTCCTCTAATTCAACCTTCCCAATTCCCAATCCATTAGCGTATTTAGTACTTAAAGCGTATAACCCGAACGGGTAGTAAGACGCGGTGCTAAATATTATTATTATTATATCATCGTCCAGCGTTGCCGTTTTTATTCCCTTCCTAATTTATTTTGAGATAATTTTCAGTAAAACTTGCACCGGTCAGCACGCGTTCTAAATGACAAACTCATTTAGTTTGGTCTGCCGGTGACGAAGAGGTCGTGGTTTGATCCCCGATTGTGGTCCGGGGTGTTCC